>JAAGNO010028312.1:2736-12886 GCA_033439905.1 Ceryle rudis | reverse complement strand
TTGCAGGGGAGGTTGGCCGGGGCTCTGAGCACCCTGCTCTGGTTGCAGATGGCCCTGCTCCCTGCAGGGGGGCTGGAACTAGATGAGCTTGACAGGTCCCTTCCCACCCAAACCATTCCATGATTCCATAAAAACCCTCTTCCTGAGATCAAAACACCACAAGAGGGTCTTGCTGTGCAGCCCAGGACAGTGACAGAACCACCAGCATTTCAGACTGTCCTGAACCGCATCCCACATTGCTATGATCACATCCTGCTGGGCACGGCTCTGCTATTCCTTCTCCAACAGCCTCTCGGGGCTACTGCATCTCCAGTGTCACATCTTTTATTTTATTAAGCATTTCCCGACCTGCCAGGTGACGTAGCCACAGGATCTGGCCAGCAAGCAGATTAAATATATATCGGCACCTCGAGAGCCACCTGCTCTAAGCCACGTTCCCTTTTCCTCCTCCTCTCTCTGGTCGTTGTGTTAAATTTCTCCCGGCTCACATGGCTCTTGCGTCGCCGAAATGGGATGATCTGAATGTGAGCTGTCGTATCAAGGCGAAAAATGTCACCGTGCTCAGAACGCAGCTGCAGAACAGGCAGCAAGTGGGAATTTGTTAAATTAGCTCATCAGACCGATTCTTCTGTTGCTTCGTTCCTGCATTTGGTGTGAGAACAGAATGACTGGGCGAAGGTGGGAAACCTTCTGTTAACCTTCTGGGAATGATAAAAATATGCAAAAGCCAAAAAAAGGAAGCAGGGAGGAAGTACGCAAGTAGCTCTGGAAGAAGACAAAAGATGAGATTACTATATCCTTATATATCACAGTGTTATCCAAACAAGACCATCATCCTACTCCATTTTTCAGCTTCAGCGTAGCCAGCAGCGACTTTCAGACCTCTGCATAAAAACATTCCTTAAACGAGATGTTTAACTGAGTTCTGCGGCGTCGTGACGTGCGGTTGAATCCGCTCTGGTTCGGCAGCAATTGGCCGCCGTGACATCTGCAGACCCGTGGCTGGAAGGAGCTGGTGCCGTGGCTGTTGGGCGAGTTGTTTGAAATACTGTTCTGAGGCGCTGTAGCTTTGTCATGGTCAAACTCAAGGTGTCCACCATAGGATTTTTGTACCTGTATGAAATTAAACGGCACGTGTCAGAAAAGCTCCAGTTTCTAAAGTGTTTCAGACCCCGAGAGGACCGGTAATTCCTCTGGCTCATCCGTCGGGAAGCTAGGGAGTCGGAGAACAGGGCTGGAGGGGTTTCACGTGCACCTTATTTTTCTTTGAAAGGGCTCGGAGGAACTTCTCAAACTGGGGTTTTCAGTATGAAAGAGCTGTCACGAGCCTGGGAATTAACGACCAATGCTTCTGCTTCCAGCTTTGTAACTGTTCAGCAGAGTCTGTTGATTTATTTATTGTGTTCTCTTCCTTCACCAGCAGCTTGGGAAGTTCAAAGGTTAAACTACTTATAAACTGACTTTTCACACAGGATTATTTCACGCTTTGCTGCACAGATTTGCCCTGCGACAGATTTGCCAAACAGTTTCTGCTGCACTCAAGCAATTGCCAGGTCCCAGCTTGAAAAACAGCGACATAAATATCGGCGTGCTCCCTGCTGTGGCAAGTCACTAGTAAAAGGCTTTGCCATCATAAACCAACTCTGATCTAAAAGCTGTCTTGTTTTCTCCGTGTGTGCTGTCCCTTCCGGAGGTGATAAACTCCCGTTCTGCTGAGGATGTGAGATCTGAGGATGTGAGATCCCGCTCCACTCTGTAATAGCCAGTAAATCATTTCTCAGCTAAAACAACACAAAAGAGACAAAAAAATATCACTGTCATAAAGCAATTATACTATAGTCGCCCAAATAAGTGCAGGAAATACTGGCAGGATCCAGTTGATGTCTGCATCTTTGATTGGAGATCACAACATAATCATCAAACAATATAGTGACCCATCACCGTGAGAAGCTGCAGCACTACCTTCTGTTCGTGGGTCTCTGCGCTCTGACCACCACAGCCATCTGGAATATGCTCTTAATTTTCTTCTTCTGTTTTTTTTTCCCCTCTTTACCAGCGATACGATGGTAGATTATTTTTTTTCCCTATCGCTTCTTTTAAAGCAGGGGGCATTTCCTTTTAAAATGTTGAATTACACCAATAAATCACAAAAAGACAGCGTAGCCTGTTGCTCGTTCCTCTTGAGATCGACACCTCCGCCTCTGACATACTCTTCACGCAGCATCGAGCATGACAGAAAACCCTAGTAAAGAGCAGAAGAAAAAGGATCTTCCTGTTCACAACCTAACAGTGGAGACCTCGTTTGGGCTTCAGTCAGAAGGCCCAGATTTGGTCTCTGGTGTTTTATTTACAGCACCAACACATGCATGACTTCCCCGAGGATAATTGCTTCCTGCGCTTCACAGTCTCCTAAGCTTTATGAGCTTTCAGAAATGTGCTCACCTGGATATTCCTGCACTAATGGGATCAAATTCCATGGAAGTCCTCCTCTAGTGAACGAAGGCTTCACTGCTGGGATCTTACCAATGTTTATCAATATTTAAAGGGTGGGTGTCAAGAGGATGGGGCCAGACTCTGGTCCGTGGTGCCCAGCCACAGGACAAGGGGCACTGGGCACCAACTGGAACCCAGGAGGTTCCCCCTGAGCAGGAGGAGCAAGTTCTCTGCTGTGAGGGTGTGGGAGCCTGTGCCAGGCTGCCCAGAGAGGTTGTGGAGTCTCCTGCTCTGGAGACATCCCAAACCCACCTGAACAATGTCATCCTGGGCCCTCTGCTCTGGGTGACCCTGCTGGAGCAGGGCAGATGGCACCGGATGACCTCTAGAAGTCACTTCCAACCCCAACCGTGCTGGGATTCTGGGATTTATCACAGGATAAAAGACAGCCCGTGAGCAAGCACTGGGAAGATGTTGCTGCACAGGAACCTATGTTCTGATATGAACCATGGTAACTTGCTCAAGTGCCTCCATCAAATCCATTCTTATGCATAAGACCTTCAGGGTGCTACTACAGCAACTTCCTTTTTTAATTTTACAGAAGAAAATACATTTTGTTGCCCTGTTGTCTGGTGACCCAATTAAAATAACAAGATATTTCTTTGTTGTTTTATTTCCCCACCTTTTCCACTCTCTTTTTTTACTCTCTCTCTCTCTCTGTGCTAACTTTTCTCTGTCATGTTATGAAGAACCGTTTGGTTCCAGGAAATATCTAGCTTATTTTACCATTGTATCAGCATTCATTTACTATTGTTTCCTAAGGAAGTTGCTGCTTTCACATGTTTTTGTGTGGATCAAGAGAGATTGGTATCTCATTCATTGGTTTCCTCTTTTTTTTTGTTGTTAGGAAAAAAAAAAAAAACTTACCATAGCATCAAAGGTAAAAAAATTAACACACTCTGCACACAATTTTGCAGCTGCATCAGCAGCAGGAAAACAAAGGTTGCCAAACAAAGCATTTGTTTAAACAAGTGACAGGCATTCATAATTATACTCGCTGCTGAGCATGAGAATATAGAAACAAAGGCATGAAAAGCACAGAAGATGTGATCAGGGTACAGAAGTAACTCCAGAGCATTTGCCATAAGAACTCTGTAGGAATAATTTTCATTCCTATGGATAAAATTCTTGATGACATCCTAGGCAAAACGAGTACTTGATGTGCCCCCGTTCATTCCGTTTCTGTTGGAGTGACTTTATTTTCTATATACCAACTCTGATAGCTGGGGAGGGACAAAAACACCTCCTTGTGAACACAGCATTGCACTGTTTTCTGACGTAATGATGCTTAATTAAAAGTTACCTAGACATTTATATAGACAGTTTATAGACATTGATAGAAATTCCTTAAACAAAGGTAATATCGATGCTATTTGTTATCTCGCTGGAGAATTTCTCCTTTTATCAGGAGAAAACCTCTCTGCTGTTGAAATCTCTTGTAGCTTTCCCTCCTCCATGGTACCTATTTCCTCATCGCTTACTTCTGAGACGCCACGTCCATTTTCAATTCTCTCCCAATTGTTCTGTGGTTTTATAATAGAAAACAGGTTGGGATCAAGTGGGTCTCACTTGGGGCAGCACACAGACATTTTCTGTTCCAACTTTGATCACACTTCTAGTTTAGGCTGAGTCAACTCCCTTTAATTCGATGAAGATGCTCCTTATTTTCATGAGTCAGGATGGAAGAAAAGGCCTTGAATGCCCACAGCAGAGAGAAAAACATCATTACACATTTGATCATCTAGCTGGTCAAAGTTCCTGGTCTTCTAAGGTCACGTTTTGCCAGTCTGCAAAATCAGGTGAGAAAGGTCAGGCACGAGCTCGATGTTATCTTATTTATTTACCTACTGTTCCATCTCCCTGTATACATCACGGGAAAAAATAACGGCAGGAGGCTGTTCCCCTTCCCAGAAACACACCACTCTAGCGAGCTTTGTATCTGCACTTCGCCTGACTCTGGTCTTCCCACGCTCACAGCTCTCTCTGCTGCCCTTTTCCCTCCAGTAGAGAGCTGCTATCTTAGCCCAGTATTTGCTAGTTTGCCCAGCTTTGGGCAGGTTTGCCCCAGACCGTGTTTACTCGGTCAGGTACCGGTGTCACCAGCAGTCTTTTTCTGTTGTTGTTTTCACCGGGATTATCAAAAGCCCAGAGGGGAGCTCACTGCACTTTCTGATTTTAGAGGATTTTATCCTTTTCTTCACACTGAGGGTTGCCTGAGAACAGCTTTTTCATTCAGGCCATAATCCCCACCTTCATATATATATTTTTTTTTTCCCAGAAATCCAGCTACAAAATGTTGCATAACATCAAGGAATCATTAATATTATTATTCCAAGCTGAATTTGACCATCTCCCAGGTTTGGACCTGCATCTATTTAGACACGTGTTCAAAGTTATTTGCAATGTAACTCCTTTTTTTTTCAGCTGTGAGAAGTAAAATAAATGAAGTGTAAATCTTCATCAGAGGCCAGAGTGACAGAATGTCCCCTTAGCACGTGTCCATGTAACACCGCGCTTGTCACACGCAGGACGGTAGGTAGGGATGCCACCTGGAGAGGTCCGGACAAGCCAGCTCAGCTGGAACCTCAAGGAGGGCAACAAAGGCCAACGCCAAGTCCTGCACTTGGGCTGGTGTGATCCCATGCTTCAGTACAACCTGAGGACTCACTGCTAGGGTGAAAAGCTCTGGAGAAAAGTACTGCAGATCCCGGAGGACAAGCTGAACGGGGATCAGCAAGGCACCCATGCAGTGATGAAGATTAATGGCATAGTGGGCTGTATTAGAAAGAGCGTGGCCAGCACGTCAGGAGACTATTTCCCACTACTCATCACCGGTGAGGACACATCTGGAATACTCTGTCCTGTTTGGGCACCCCAGCACAAGACAGAGACTGAAAATCCAGAGGGAGCAGAGCTGGTTAGGAGGCTGGTGAGCTCCATCGCATTACAAAGTGTCCTAGCAAAATTCAGACATCAAAGACAAACTCCCTTTAGGCTGAAGTATTTCTAAGATGGGAAGTGAGAGCCAATCCATGGAGAAATGAGTGTGAAAGTCCACTCTGGAAAGACCAGAGCATTGTGAAAGCTGCCCCAGGTGATATTTTTAGCTACTCCATACAGGTTTCACGTGGACTCCTCAGCAGTGATGCCATCCCAGGCAGCATCCACTACTTACTGGATCATCTTGTCAGCTGTTACACAACAATCACAGGGTGAGGAAACTGCTAATAACAAAATCACCCCTTGTATCTTTTTAATTGCAGTAAAACTGTAAGCCTGTGGTTCTTTTCTGAATCACTGGGTTTGACTCGCCAATATTGCAACTGAGGTGACATGAGGACAGGAACAAGCATGATGCTGGAAGAATGAGATTTCTTGAAACACTAGATCGAGGAGGTAATTTTCCCTCTGCAAATAACAGCATTCATTTGAAGCTAACCAGAACGTAACTACTGGCAACACTCTAGTAAGTACCAGAAATAAAACCCACCAAACCCAAAACCGAATACTGATCACCTCTGTCCAGCCCAGAGGCACTTACAGCAAAAGTCAGATGGGTCATGGGAGCAAGAAATTTCTACATTTTTACTTCTCTAGTTCCTGTGAAGACAAAGTAAGCACATTTCCACCTTACACAGTCCCGCTCTGCATATGTAATTACCTGCAGTTCCGAACAACAATAGAAGTCTGATTTTGCAGTTCCTCAGCAGAACTCCTGGCTGCCGAGGGCTTGCTCTTAGATGCTCTGAAGCAGGCAGCTGAGGTAATAAATGACAAGCATTAAGAAAGAGTCTCCTAAATAGCAGGTTTTGAAAGAGTAAATAGCACAGATAAGCTGGCCACTTAAGGTTACTAAAGAGGATTCCCCGAGCCTTGCACTTACACCCTGCGAGATGACAGACATGCATATGTTTAATAAAGATATCACCGAGTAAGTTTCTAATTCAAAAGACCGTCATTTGTTAAGTAAAACCAAACCAACCGAGCCAAAAAAAAACCCCACAAACAAACAAGCAAAAAAACCCAACTCTGCAACAAAACCAAAACACCTCGTAACCAACTATTGACAAATATTTCACAGGTCATTTTCTGGATTAAGAAAGGAGTGGTTTTTAATGGCAAATTTTTAATGTCAGAATGTTAATGTCAGAATAGAATAGAATAGAATAGAATAGAATAGAATAGAATAGAATAGAATAGAATAGAATAGAATGTCTGCTTGTTCTGTCATTGATAGATTCAGCATATTCAGTATAAGCCCTCCTATGTACTTCACGGAGGAAAATAACCACGTGGATTTTATACTTACATGAGGATTATTAAAGCCCCCCAATACTTTTCTGCTGTCATGACCCTGAGGGCACTAACAGGTTTCAGTGACCCTGCCAAGCCTCACCTCCAGCCTCGCCCACAGGCCAGGAGCCCGTTCAAGCTCAGCCCAGGGCCCCTAAGCTCTGTTGCTAGAGCCCTTGTCTTCAGGTTTGTCTTTGGCTCCGTCTCTAGGAAGGACTTCGGACTCCCTGTTGTTGCTTGTCTTTGGCCCGGTCTCCTTTTCTTCCTGCCTGGGGCTCTCTGGTTGGACTTTGGACCTGGTTTGTCACCGGTGGTGTTTGGGATTCTCAATGGACCCTTTCACCAGCAGCCAGCTCTGCCTGCTGTGCTTGGCCTCTGGGGGTGGCACCTTGCTGGTGAGGGCACTGCCTGTGCTAGGGGTCATCCTTGGCTCCCTGCTCTCCCGTCCTTGGAGAGGACCTAGCCCTTGCTGCTCCCCGACATGCCCCGGCACCCTTTCCATCTTCATTCCCATTTGGCCCATTATAATTTGTAATATTATAAGAAACCTTTAGGGAATTAATTGTTTGCCTGTGTTTCTGTGCGTGGCCAGAGAAACTACAGCTCTAACTCAGAAGCTACTTGTGGCTGTGCCATTTACCAGGACTGTAGCTATGGGAGGAAAAACAAACATCCCCCAAAAATGAAAGAATGGCCTTCCTGCATGGATCTTTCAAATAAGATCCCAAAGTTATTGGAATTGCATGTGGAAATAGAGAAACATTCCTCATCCTTTCACCCCTAAGACACATAGGTCGGGAAAACCTCTCGATCTGTTCTCCCTACTGGAAATAAAAACCAACCACTTCGGCTGGGTCAAAGTGGCGTGTGAGCGGGAGGAGTAATGATGGTTCCTTATGTCTGTTTCTACTTCTAGGCTATCCGAAATTATCCCTCTTCTGGGACATCTGATAGATCAGAAGAACAATTTCCTCCTCTTGAGGCAGCAATGGTGCTGTGTTGTGTTCTCAGAGCTAGAAGATTCTTCTGCAGGAGGCTGCTCCCTTTCCTGTTCTCCTGGGCAAGCCTTGCAGCTCTACTGGATTTCTGTGAATTCCTCAGTCTGAGGAGTCACCAGTCCTCAGAACTGCAGCTGTTAACCACAGCAATTCTTAGTTATCGGTATTCAAATACACAACTATTCATATTCAAAGCGTGAAGTAATGATAAGAAACCTCTCCTTGCAGACAAGAGGGTGATTTCTGTAACCCTTCGGTGTTTCTGGAGCCAGATAAGAAAGAACCTGGAAGGTACATGTGGAATAATCATCAACTAGCCAGCTCTCCACCAAAATGTCAAGCCAGTGAAGAAGCCAGTCCAGGGACGAGTTGAAAATTAACTACTTGGTTAGCTCCACCTCTCCAACCAGGAAAGGGTGCTCTTGAAACATGTTATAAATAGGTCTGGAGACCCCTCAGTTATCTTGAAGCTTTATATCCACAGGATTTTCTTCTGCTGCTTCATGGTCACTCGACTCTGGAAAGCTCCTCCGGCTGTTTGACGAAGGAAAGGTTTCAAGCGCCAAGGTGATAGCAATGAACAGCGTGAAGGCAAATACCCTGGCACGTTTATTCAAGCGGCTGAAACCGATCCGGAGTCCAGCAGCGGTGCCAGCACGGCTCTGCAGCCTGGCCGCCTGCACGCGTAGGACCAGGAATGATGCATGTGAGTTTATTTCTTTTCATCCCGATAGTACCGGATGCTTGCGTAAGAGAGAGGCAGAAATACAAAGACAACAAATGTAGCGAAGCGTTTTCTTTCTTATTTGCCAGTTAACCAAAAAAAAAGGGGAAATTTGAGAATGTGACTGCAAGATGAAAGAAAAAGGAGCGACTCAAATGAGAGAAAGTAGAGCTAGAAATACCTCATTGAATTGCATGAGGTCTCTCCGTGTGCAGGATTAAAACCTCGTCGTTATTCCTGCCGTGTCAGTGCTCGTGGGTTGCTTGTCATTGTCACTTGTAACTACAGCGAAGAAAGAGGCTATGCAACTATTAATTATTAATCCAGTCCTGCAAAGTTTTGACTGGTTTCAATAAAAACAGGATTTCTAAGTACAACTTAAAGCACATTTAGCACAAATTGATTTTGAGTACCTTTGAATTTAATAGGCGCTACGATGTTTAGTTTTGAAAGTGAGGCCTAACAGGACTACAAACCTCAAATCCCTCCAGATGTGGTGTGTAGGAAAACTACAGTGAATCCCTTCCTGACATGCAGGATACTACTTGGAAGGTGTCAAAGATTTAGTTATTTAAAATAGCTATTAACTTATCTACAAATAAGATGAGGCCAGCCAGAGGCTGCCTGTCTACTCGCCTGTGTGCAGATCATGTCAGCTGGAGCTACAGTCATTTTTTACATCTAGGAAATGCTTTTGTTTCCTATTTTATTGGGGTTTTTTTCTCTGTAAATGTATTTAGGCTGCTAACAAAGAACGGCCAGATTTCTCCTTGAATACCAAGAAGTGATTCCCATCTCTTTAAATTATCAAACAACAACTTTTGTATTTACTTAGCTGATGAGAAAACAGCTGATTTTGTGACAGGTCTAAAGCAAAGCAGAATGGAGACAAGAGCAAGGCTTTGTTTCTGTTGCAAGCTAGAAGAAATATTCGGGAACTTTCAGTGGTTAATAGCCCTACACTTGTAAATGCATTTTTGAAGCTGACACCAAAATACTTTCTGTCACTGAGCAACTGTCCTTTCCAAAAACCTGGCAGCTCAGCTGCCAAGTGCACTGTGGTAAGAATTCCTAGACACGGAAGCTTTATGCAATCTATAGCATGCAAGCTTCCCTCTCCCTCAGCACATCAGAAATAACTCAGAGCAGTTCTCAAAGATACACAGATTGTGATGTTTTCCAGAGATCTCAGGCTAAATTTTCTCTTTTTGCTGCTACTCTGGGCTTCAAGAAGGGAACATATTACAATTAAGTGTTACATTCCTGTTTCATCGGTGAAGGTAGGAAAATTGTTTAGTGGAATAAGAAGGTAAACTGGAGAAAAGCTGATGGCTACCCGTGGTCCATCAGTTCCCAGTAAAGGGTTACACAATGCCATACTTTTTTGCTGTGGATGCTCGTCCGTGGGGAACTGCACTGAGAAACCAAAACTCACTTTGTGCAAACACACGTTCACAGGATCACAGAATGTCAGGGGTTGGAAGGGACCCTGGAGATCAGCGAGTCCAACCCCCCTGCCAGAGCAGGGTCACCCAGGGCAGCCCTCACAGGAACAGAGCCAGGGGGGGCTGGAAAGTCTCCAGAGCAGGAGACTCCACAACCTCTCTGGGGAGCTCGTTCCAGAGCTCTGTGACCCCTACAG
>JAAGNO010028311.1:0-13905 GCA_033439905.1 Ceryle rudis | reverse complement strand
ATCCGTCCGCCCCGGTCTCCTTCCAGCCCCTCCCCGGGAAATGTCGTCTGGATGCGGGCAGGGGCAGTGGGGCGGCGGGAGGAGCAGGTGGCCGGGAGCGGCCGGTGGGGCAGGGTCTGCTCCCGGTTCGGCTCCGGCTGCGGTGCTGAACAGCGCGGGACAGCGCAGCGCCGGCACGGCCCCGAGCAGCGCCGGGCTTCCCTGCGCTCAGGGAAACACCAACTGCCGCCGCTTCCTGGTGCTGCGGGGGATGCTGTAATGCTTCCCAGCGCCCGAAAACCGCGGTGTGCTGCTCCTGCGGTACTTCGCCTCTCCTTGGATGAAACCGCCCGCAATTAAAAAAGCAAAAGCTACCTCGGTTGCTCATCCGTTGACCCTATATTGCACAATTCTTAGCTACCTCGTGTTGATTTAGAAGGAAATCTTATCCATGCATTCAGACTCAGAACTGGCAGGGGTAATATTTAGGATTTTAGGTATTTGGTTTCTTCATTTCTGTATCTGGATTTTCACCAATGTGTGTGTCATGGGTTTGCAGCCAGATGGTTTTTGCAAAATGGATGAAATCTCAAATACCCATCTAGGTAAATGTAAGTTACATATCGTCCGGCAATACTGTTATGGGTAACAGGTGATAAACAGCTTTCTACAAACGTAATAGTCATGCATTGCAAATGTGGGGAGTTCAATAAAGGAAGTTAATTACTTTTCACATCAGTGGATGCTGGTGTCATCATCCTTATGTAAATCACTAGGGAATTTTCCTGTGGCACAAGCCATTTAGGCAAACAAATTATTTAACCTTTATAAAGAAACAGCGTTACACACTGTTACAACTGTTATCAAATATATAATTTTTTTTGAGTTCATACTCAGAATAAGCAAAGTATTAATACAAGATAATGTGCCCCACCCCAGGAAGTTTACAGCCTAAGACAAAGGCTGTGATACACACAAGTACTTCCCTAAAATACGCGAGCATTAGACATTTAAATGCCTTTCTTCATTAGGGCCTTAGATCCTTTTAAGAAGCCAAAATAAGAACATAATTTGATTAAAAGCATATGATCAAAAAAATTGCTATAGTGAGTTGGACATCTAGTTCAATATCCTGGCTTTGACTGTAGTCATTAGCAGATGCTGAAGGGAGAAAAACGTAGGAAACAGGATTGGTATATAGCGATCTTTTCCTGGTTCTCCTTTGAAGTTCCAGCAAACCATAATAGAGGGATTTCATAAACTCGGGTTTGCTCCCAGATTCACATTTAATAAGCCCTTGAATTTCTCTACTCCCTTTTTTTTTTTACATCCATTTATACTTTGGTCTCAGCCACATTCTGTGGCAATGAGTGCCACAATTTAATTATTTCTGTGAAAAAGTACTTCCTTTTGTTTGTTATGAACCTGTTGTCTAGTAATTTCATTTAGTGCTCAATAGGCTTTCGTATGTGACAAGGAGTGCACACTGTGTCTTTACGAGATGCTAGGTGTGTCCCACCAGAGCAGGTACAGCACTGGCAGATCAAGCGCCTTCATTTTACCTATAACTGAGTTGAGTGGTCTGCCTAGAGGTGTAAAGCCATATTAAGCCCTCAGTCTTTATGTTGAAATTTACAGAAAAGTACAGTCATTTTTTTTCTTGTTATGCAACACAGACCCTTGTGCACAAAGACTTGCCCTGATCCCATGAACTCATTTCAAGAAGGCTACTGAAAAGCTGTCTGTTGAAAATTAACTCCCTGCACTATTGATTTGAATCAAAATCTGACTGATAGATTGGTGAAAAACTTCCTATCCTAATCCAGTTTTCTACCTATCTAGAAAAAAAATGTTTTATTCTCAAACTGCAAAATTCTTCATTTTTAAGAAGTAATGCAAGCTATATGTCAAAAGACATATGTAAATTAGCATCACTTCTAATTGTTCTGTGCAATGTTCATGTAAGGATGTGCATATTGAATGACATGCATAGTTTCAAAAGTAAAGTTTAAATGTGCCATAAAATAGAACTGATTTGGAAGGAGCTGTGTAACACAAGTTCTTTTCCCCAAGAGTGTTACTGAGTTTGAATTGTGCTTGAGGAGTACTAGTACTGATCAGACCAACATTGCAGAAAACTTCCCTGATCTCACCAGTAGCCCTGCTTTAATTCCCTCACAAGAATTAGAGAGGAGTAAGAGACCAGAGAACTATAAAAGCACAACCTGGACCCAAAGACCCAGAAGTTCTCGCAGTTTGAAATCAGTAGGAGGCACAACTTGGAGCAACAGAATCCACAGCAGAACATGGACAAGCAGAGAATGGTAGAAACCCATGTGAGTGGCGAATCCTTCACAAAAAATACTGGGTATGTTAGAAATGTACTAGGTGAAACAGTGTTAGTTCTTACAGAGATGTTCATCAAGTGTTCATTAGCTCCCTCCCGATCATGTCTCCATAATGTCAGGTAAGGTTTTATTTTGCACTTGTACCAAGGTGTCAGCTTTGGATTTTTTAATGAAAAATATACCCTCACCATACTCATAGTGCTTATTCTGTGAATACAGAATTAGTTTTCTAACAACATAAAATTCATGTGCTAATTGGCTTGAGATAAAATTAGTTAAAAGAGATTTAGCATTTCAGTTGACCTATTCTTTGTCCTAAGTAGTCTTAATAATGAAATAATGCAATCAAACTTTCCATACTGTTTATTAATTAAAAGCTTGTGCATAGGGTATAAAAACAAATGAATAGATTTAAGTTGTAATTAATTTTATCTATTCATGGTTATAGCTGATGGCTATAACTATACAGGCTGTAAGAAAGCTTGTGAGAGTAGCTTTGCTGCTGACTCCTGGGGGGCTACTGCACCCTCCAAGGGAGTTCTGCCCTTCAGCTTCACACCTCTGTGGGTCTTGGCTACACTGGGTCTGAGATCGGGAGCTGCATGCATGTCTCAGTCTGATCCTCCAGCACGTTAACCCATTCAGAGAGATCTTTTCTGTAAAGATCTTGTGTCTCAGCCCGAAGGTGTTCTGCTCAGAAGGTTTCCCTTGGCACTGCTGCTGTCTCTAATGTGCGCAAAAGAAGCAGCCATGCAGTGTGACTGTTGCAGGAACCTCAAGGAATGCTTAAAGCACACAAACAGATTAACTCGGAGTCTGCACTGCTCCTCCTGCCCAGCCACCAAGTAACCTGGGCCTCACCTAAACACGGGTCTTCCAAACCAGTGTAGGGGCTCAATTCCATAACATGCTTTATCTGCTTTGCACTGTTCCAGTGATGCAGAATTTATGTAAACTCATTTTAAATGATGGGTGTGCTTTGAATAACTCATGCTGTTCTGGTATATTAATGACTCTGGGCTTAATTTTTTTTTTATTTTTTTAAAGAATAAAAGTAGTGCAATCATTTTAAAATTGATTTTGTCATCTCCATATGAGTTTTGAGTGATAGCTTTGGCTTTAAGTTCCTTGTTTATAAAATATGAATGAAATGCTTCTTACTTTTCATACAATTAAAATTTTCATACATGATTTACTTTGTAAACATATGGCAGTATGTTCTTAGAAATCAGTAAATTTCTATACGGAATGTATGTGGGGAATTGCAGGTGGAGAGGTGAAATAGAAAAAAAAGGTTAATAAAGTCTTAAATCCTAATTACATATTACTTAAAGACACTCAGACATCTTAAATACTACATCTGCACTGCATAGTCTTTCTCCATGCAAGAATACTATCTAGCCTAGTTCCTTCAGTGAGAAAGGGAGTAAATCAGTGTGTGATGCATTAACACAGCTATGCAGCTTCTGCTACCAAAGCAGTTTAATTTAAAGCAGCTTGGCTGCTCTCTCCAGTGATGCCAGCTCTGTGCTTGCTGAAATATGAGAGCGATCCCAAGCTGGACCACTCTGTATAGCCCTAATTCTATATGTACGGACTAGCACAGAGTATACCAGAGTAATGTTGCCTTTACAGGGAGACAGCTGCTCTGTCATGGCTCCCTGCTATAAAAGTCAATTGATTACGCCACCTTGCTCTTAATTTTATTTAAGTGCAAGTCCAAGCAAGACTTGGTCTTATTGTCTTTTAGGAAGGCTGAATATGGCTTGGGCTGTTTTCCTAAGTGTGTTTTGCTGTGTTGTGTTTTGCTGTGCCATGGTATGCTGTAACAATGTCTTCATTTATCAGCAACTCATGTCAGTTACAAGTAAAATAATCCTGTGAGATAAGGCAGTTAAACCACAGGAATCATGGATGAAGGCTGTCATGGTATCCCACACACAGCTCTTTTATACTTACTGTAGTTCAGACAACTTTGAAATGAGAGAGCTCAAAACACTGGGCACCCCAAGAGGCAATGTGTCCTAGGCATGTTGCAGCCATGACAAGGAGCTTCAGCAAGTCCTTACATATCTCACAGTACCACTGGACAGCTAGTATCACCATATACACACTGACCTCCTAAAAGCCTAAAAAGAGGGAAATTTGTGGTAAATTTTTCATACCATGGTAACTGTTTATCATTTATGTAATGAGAGTAACCTTCTGAAGTAAGGAACTTATTGTCCAGTCCACCTTATTATGACAGCACTGCAGGCAGTACACACTCTCTGATATTCACATTACACCAGACTATTGGGTGGGGTGGATGCTGCTTTCTCAATGATTTGCATCATAGGAAAATCAAGAACAGTGAGTAATAACTTCCTGTACAAGGACTTCACAAGTAGCCCTTTTTTTATGTGTTAATGAATGTAGGTGGGAAGTGTGGTCCTAATTACTCGGTGTTTAAAAGGTACTTTTATTTCCAGGTCTTATCTTCAGAAATTACAAAGTCCTAAAATATTAACCAGACCCTTCATAGCTTTCAAGATGTGTTTGGGAAGAGTTAAGTGAGATGTATAAGTTATTTTTTATGATTCTGATAGGATCGTTTAAAAATATATCTACAAATTGTTTTGATGCTTAAGTTTGTTGGAATGCAGCTGTCATATAATGGTCCGATAATCTAACTGAAATAGCTTGATAAAACTGATAATCTGGTAACCAGAGTTTAATTTGTAGCTTTTTTTTTTTTTTCACTGTTATATGTATTATATATTTATCTAAGGATTTTTATAAACACTTACAGACCCCCACAATGTATAAAAACCCAAAATGCTGATAAAAAATGGTAAGCATCATCCTGACCAGAATAGACAAGGATGTTTTCAAATTCTGTGTCTGATTATTTGATATGTAAAATCAAGTCATAGAGCTACCATAAAAAAATCAAGTACTCTTGTAGTTAGGATCTTGAAAAGGAAAGAAGGAATACCTCTACCCAGTGAATGAAGCAACTTGATTAACTATGAAGTTATGAAAGTGGCAGCTTTGAGCTGATAGCTCACATAGGACTGGGCATTGATCAATGATACAGTATACAGTGATTCCCTACATCGAAATCTGACTGTTCATTGGATTTATCCTGAACTCTTTCTGCAGAAGAACCATCCTGTAACAACCATCTCAAAGACCATATGTGCATTGCAAATTGCAATGTAGGGTGGAGAAATCTGACAAAGGTTGGACACTCAAAAAAATCTAGTTAACGCAACACTGAGCCCTGTGCGAGAGTATGACCTCAATTTACCTCTATTATCTGTATGCCATCTTGCATCCTGCAGTGTAGACTACTTAGAAACTGAGAAATCCACTCCTGAAATGTTTCTATTTTTAAGGTAAATGGCTCTTGAGGGCATTTACCATGAATTATGTTCCATACTCCTTCAGCCATTGTTTCAGCTTCTCTTAAACCTGCTTCAATTGATCAATAACCCTCTTCATCTAAAGACATCACAGCTGTTGCTTCAATAGCAGTCAGTAAGAAATAGAGAATGACATGACTTTCACATGGCTCTCTAAGATTTCGGCTTAGATTCTAGCAAAGTAAACCCATGTTTGCTGTGATTTACTTACCAGTGGATCCAGATTACCTTAAGTTAGTGATTTGTCCTTGCTGGCTTATATTGTTCCTTTGATATTTGCCAACTACAAACAATAGCATTAGTGATTTTTATGGTTCCTTCTGTTTTGTTCACAGTAGAGGGAAGGGTTGTCAAGTTGTATAAAAGAACATATTCCTGAAGGATCCTGTTAGAAACACATCTGCTTAATAATTATTTCCTATTTTTAATATCAGACCATGATTTATCAGGTTTGAACATATTTCATGTTTATCAGGTTAATTTTTCAAGTTTATTCTACAATCACAATGTTGTGTGTACTAATAGAAGTCAAAACATTTATATTGACAATAGATCCATCATCTTCATCTATCAAATCGTTAATCTTACATAAAATATTAATATACTATCTCATACTGATCTCAAATATCTATAGCTTTAAAATTTGTATTTAGCATAACTCATATTGAATGGTTTTGCTTATATTGAGTTCATTCAAGTCCTTCATGTGTTTATTACTATTAATATTCTATCAAATCTGTGGGATGAGGTGGGTATGATTTACATTCAATATTCATTTCTTTCATATATGAGAGAGAATTCTCCAATCCCATTCATCAAGAAAGTGTAAAGTTTAGGAAAGGGGAATGGCTTGTATCTGTATGTACATGATATAACAGGGAAATAATATACCGTGTGTGACTTTACTTCTGAGCATTTTTCTTGGTCAGGCATGTAATGCTGTGACCCGGTTTCATACAATGTGTAAAAGCAGGTGACATTTCAGGAACTTTTAAGAAAATAGAAAATCCAGAAAGTTCAAAACAGTATAAGAGGAGATGACCATACCTCATACTACTATTATCTTGAGAATCTAGACTATTAAGTACTGAGAACAAATATTATGAAAAGGCTGTTACTGTTTTTCTGGATTTCTGGGATTTAGACCTAGTAAGTGTTTTCAGATAACGGTCCTATCATGCCATCTTTTCTACAAGTTCACTTTTCAAACAACCACATCACCTCTGCATGCTGGGACAACAACACTGCTATTTCACAGAAAAGAAATACAGATACATATGCATTAAGCGATTACAGGATAATACAGTAAAACAGTGGCAGGTGCAGAAATTAAATATAAGGGACAAAGGTCAAAATCCTTGTTGATTTCAAGGTTCAAAGTTTAACATTCAGAATCTTGTCTCCCAGTCCAGTTGACAGCTTCCCTTTTACCAAAGTAATGCTTATATAAAAAAAAAAAAATCAGAAAGAACTTAAGATCCAGAACATCTACATATCCAGAAAATCTCCAGGACAAAAATGGGAAGCTGCATTTGAATCAGAAGTCAATCTTTCTGGTAGAATATTCTTAGACATTCTGAAGATGACCAGAGCAAAACCTGCTCAGTATAATTACACCATTCCCTTGGATATATAACCTGAATATCAATATGAAAAATATTAGTTATGGCCACATTAGGAAAAAAAATCCTCAGTAAGCAAGAGACTTCAAAACCAGGAAAACTTTGGGTAGTTGAACAACGTAGCCCTACATTTAAAAAATGAGAAAGAGAAAATGGAAGCATATAGCACGTAGCACGATACCTCTTCACAGATCTCCTGACTTTCAGCTCATCAGTTCTTTAAAACTGTCTGGGATTTTTGTGACCCATTAAACCATTACCTGTGGATCAGTCATCATCATTGAATGAAGTAACTCCAAAACTCCAATACAGTTAAGTCAGTCAAATAACACCTGTCCTAGCTTTACCAAAATAAGTATTAAATAATCCTATGCACATTTCTTTTGGCTTGATTGTTAGTTTTTATGATAAAAGATCCTGTAAGATCACAGTTATAATACACACAAGAAAATGTTTTTGCAGGTAATAGTACAGTGGACTAACTTCTCAACTCATGCCTAATTCTAATGAGTGCAACATACCTTTTCTAACTCCAGATTACTCTGAATTTTAACAACACTGCATTCTTGTACTTGATCAGAGCTTGGTCTAGGGGAGATGCCTTAATAGGTCTATATCAGCATATACTTTATATATGCTTATATATATTTCTTTACAATTTAGCCTAAGATACTTTGAATTAATTGCCTTCTGCTTACCAGAGTGAAAGAACACATCCGTAGGCTGTGGCATAAGTTACAACCAATCAGCTCCAGAAGTATGTGGATGGTCTAAGTAAATGCAATGCATTTTATTTCTTAATGAAAAGAAGTAAATTACTGCATGTCCCTTTAAAGAAGGGGGAAATGTCTCTTTGAACCCAGGTAAATATGGTCTAAAAGAACTTTTAACATAAGAAGGTTAAATTTGTCTGAAAGTGTAATTTACTGCAGACCCAGCTGTAGATGGGATTCAGTTGGTTTAAGGTTCATAGTGGTTTTAAGCCTCCCAAAAATTGAATTGCTATTAATGTGTAAGGCATTTTTCCATTAACTTGAATGGACTTGTATGGCAGAAACTATTCTTACACGCAATGCTAGACATCAGTCATATTTCAGACGTGATTGCAAGGCTCTGTTTAGGCTCTGTTAAGTAGAAACGGTTATGCTGGACAGAGATAATGTGCAACAAGGGGACTGAATGCCATAGACACCTTGATGTGAGGTACTAGCCAAAATCACCTAAATACTGTATTTTATGTTTTAGAACCAAGTTGGGTACTATTCATACAGCAGGCTTTTTTTTTTTTCCCCCACGTTAAACCTCAAGCTTTGTAGGTAAGACTGTTTTAAATTGTGCTACAGTCCTATCCTCTAAGGTACAGAGTGTATCCAGCAGAGTGCCAAGCAAATCAACTGCTATCAAACCAGGCTGGCAGTGTGTGCTCAGCAGCATTCTAGATTAGACTGCTTTTCATTAGTATGGCCAATTCCAGCAGGTGGCTTAGTCGTAGTCTGGGGAACATTGGAAAATAAGAACATAGGCTGGAGGAAACACCCTGGCTAATTGCATCTCGATCTCTGGCTGTTTCCAGCAACCAGTTCTTACCTTTCCTTCTTTTTCTGGATCAAGTTAATATTAAAAGCAGAAAGTTGGGGGTTTTCTTTTACATCTGTTCTTACTCAAATGCTGTTCCAGAGCTCCCCTTGAAAACTTTTTTCTCATTTCCAACCACATTTATTCAAAGACAGCTTATTCCCCATTTGTCCTTGTGCAGTCATCCATATTATATTGGTCTCCCTCCCTTCCATTTGTCCTCCCAGCCCACTCATCTCCCTTCCCTTTAAAAATTTATCCCAGTAACACTCTTTAGATCAAACAGATGTTAAAAGATGAAGGGAACCTTCATAATGCAAAATCTTTATCTCTTGTGGGGAAAGAGGCCTCAAATGCCATGACAGCCTCACTCCTTCCAATCGCAGAACCCCTCTTCCACCCTTGTAACTCCATCTGTGGAATTCCCTGGAGTAGCAATGCAAAAGGCTTCATGACTATCCCACAAATATTCTCTCACTCCTGTTTATGTAAAGGGAATCCCTTGCTAAGGAGTATTCAAGGTGCAGCTAACACCTAAAGAAATCTTAAAAATGTGCTGCTTGAGTTTCAGTGTTGTGATGCAGTGCAATCCTTGCTGTGAAAAGCGACAGCAAAACAAACATACGAGACGACGTGTAAGAAAGGACTTGTCTACAAAAACTTGGGAGTGGTGGGATTAAAAGTGTCTCTATAGCTTCTCAGACAAAATGGCTTTTTCGGGAACCTCTTCTGTAAGTTACTAATGAGTGCTTCTCAATCTTGGCATCCTGTAGGACTAGATAAATTAAAAAAAATACTAATGTAGACACTTAGATATTAGTCTAGAAGTGCAGGGTTCCAGCGATAACTGTGTGATGCAAATGCTTTGGTTCACCTACATGAGATTGCACAAGACAAACAAAAATGTCATCACTTCAATTTGCTTCTGCGTGAGTCACCTTCAAAAGAAAAGTCATAGATTGCTTAAGGCCTCATCCAACCTGGCCTTGAAGACCTCCAGGGAGGGGGCATCCACAACTCCTCTGGGCAATCTCTTCCAGAGTCTTGCCACCCTCATACTGAAGAACTTTTTCCTAATATCCAATCTAAACCTATTTTCCCTCAGTTTATAACCATTTCCCTTCATCCCATCACTGGACATTCTTCTGAAGAGTGCCTCTCCAGCCTTCCCGTAGGTTCCCTTCAGGTATTGGAAGGCAGTGATAAGGTCCCCCCTAGAGTGTCCTCTCCAGGCTGAACAATCCCTGCTCCCTCAGCCTATCCTTGTAGCTGAGGTACTCCTGCCCCTGGATAATCTTTGTGGACCTCCTCTGGACTTGTTCCAACAGATCTATGTTCCTCTTATGGTGGGAACACCAGAACTGGATGCAGTATTTGAGGTGGGGTCTCATGAGAGCAGAGTAAAGGGGGAGAATCACCTCTCTTGATCTTCTGGCCACATTCCTCTTGATTCCTCATGCTGCTGTCATGACATTTGATGAATAGTCTAGATACAGTTCAAATCACAGGAGAAAATTAAACATTTGCTAAGGAAATTAAGAATCTGGGCCACTAGGATGAATTGTCTGATGATTATTCGTAGAGTTCTATTCTGTATGAACTAGGTATTGTTGACCCACTTGCAAACTTGAACAGAAACAGATTATGCTGCTTTATGAGGGTTTGGCATTCACATCTAAAAAGTTGTTGTTACATCCAAGAAGAGGTTTGCACGGACAATAACTGCACTATATCCTTTATTGCACTTGCTGTCATCCTGCCTTTTACTACGCACTGAGAATACTCAGCCTTATTTCAGGACAGGAACCTCACTAGGAAATGAAATTTGGCTGCGCCAGACTTATGGTTGCTGAACCAAATGTCTGATGTGATCAGCAGACAGCTATTCCCCCCAGTACAATTATGACATCAGTTTATTTTTATATTAAAAAAAAAATACAAAAAACATTCAGAAACCATTTAAATTTGGCTTCCAGACTGTTTCAGTTTTTGAATGCCTTGTCACTGCTTCTGAGTGATGTATAATGGAAATATAAAGGTCAGTGCTATTAGCATACTGAAAACATTTTCATCCACATCTCCTTCCTAAGATGTTGGATAGGTGTCACAAGTATTACCTGCTTGTGTCAGAAAATAGTACCCGATCAGAAAAAGCATCTACCCCAAGGATGTAAGTATCCATACACCACTTATTAAGGGCCACTCTGGAGCTCAGACACACCCGTCAAACATACAGAACAACACTAACTTGGTCTAGGTGCCCAAGAGATAAGCACCCCTCTTTTGAGTGTCCAGTGGATGGTTACTCCATCAAGCACTGCACATCCCACCCAGGCCTGAGTGCCTGAGCCTCCCAGGCTCTGCTGCTATTGTGATGCCACGCACAGGCACAAGAAATCTTGTCATCTCGTTCAAAAGACCACATGAACTTGCCATGCTTACAGCCAACAGGGACCTGTGGGTTTTGCCCCCTTGTAAACAAAACTTCTCAAGGGAAGACAGAAAGCTTCCACAGTACATGTTTATTCTTGTTAAGACTCTATTAATCTGCAACTCCCTGGAATAAAAATTTCAGATGTGGATTTAGGTGGAATATTATGGTCAAGAATATCAAACATTTCCTATTAGTCTTTCTCCAGAATTTATTGGTCATAGTACAGTTGTAGCAATAAGGCTGTATGTTATGGTAAAGCCAGAGAAAGAAAATTCAGGAAGTTTGAGACATTTAGACTGTCTTTGAGAAGTATCTATAAATTTTTCCAGAATATTAATGAGAATGGGGAGGTTAGAAATAGTTCTTGGTGGTAGGTGGTGTAGGTGGGTCAGTGACCAGGGATAGTTTCTGACAGTAAGAGCAGACATATACTTTCTTAAGGTGCTTGCTGCTAGTGCATCCTGAAAGATGGAATAAAAAATATTCTCCACAAAAGTATTATAGTACTTGGCCTTAGATCTATCCCAGTGAGGAAACAAGTTAGTCCAAATCAATAATTGCAAGGCAAAACTCCTTCCTATGTTTCCACACGATGGAATGATGAACATGAGCACAGGCCTCCACCCTAGAAGAAAAATCTGCAAAATCTTATTTTGTGACCAAACGTGCAGGCAGTTCAATTTAATTTTGACTATGTTTTTCCACAAAACTACAAAAGATTTTCCTGCAGGAGGAAGTGCTTGAGTCAGCTCCACAGAGAACAGAAGTTTATCCTATTCACTAAGTGGGATGAATCTTCTATTGAGATGCTAAATATTGTTTCATTGCCTCCCATACAGCCCTTCCACAAGATCTAAAGAACATTTTATGTTATATTTGTATTCATTGTGAGCTATTTGCCCCTGGGTCTCCATCTGTTTCCCTGCTTACATCCTGAGGCAAGAGCTGCTGAACTTGGTGAGCAGGAAGACTGAATTATTGACAAGGATTGTCTACAGAAAATTTTAGAGTGCGTACACCTCAGAATTGGCTATCCAGATCTTCCAGGAAAAGGAACAAATCTCTAGAGCAGAGGTAATAATCAGCACAGACTGAGAGAACACAGAGATGTTAAAAAGGACCTCTAAAGTGTGAAAGGGCAAGAAACAGGCATAATAGACATTGAGATTGTAATGGTAGAGAGCAATGAAGGGTAATGAAGTGAAAACATGAGTCTGGATGCTAGTTAGTGAAGAAAAAGGAAATTAGTGAAGAAAAGGTGAATTAAATGGCTACAGTGATACAATCTTGGAAGTATGGAATAGGAGAGTTGGAAGCTGGAAAGCAAAGGCCAGGAGGTAGAGGGAGGTTTTTTGCTATGGAAATTGGAAGGAGAGGAGGAGTTTAGAGCTCAGAAAAATGAACAACAGCATTTTGCAACAGAGATGATAAATGAGGGAGAGAGGAGTCGATGGTGACTGAAGTTCAAAAGGTTGGGAACAAAGTGGTTTGAAAGATTATAGTACAAAACAGAGAGGAAAATTTGGAGAGGAGGTAAAGACATGTTCTCTCTATACAGTGAATTCAAATTACCAGTGCAACATCAAGGAGAAGAAAGCCATTCACCAGTGGGTGAGAGGCTGAAAAGAGCAAGATCTCACCAACAGTAAACTGGACTGCAGGGTTGATAGCGTAGACGTAATGCAGTAGGGGAACATGTGGGAAAAAGAAATCCAGCATTAAAATGCTAGAAAAAGAAGCAGGAGATGCTGAAGGATTTTATAATAATGACTCAGAGGAACAGAAATGTATTATAGTGACTTTGAAATAAGAGCTGATTTCTAATAGCTTTTGATTATTAGTTATTTGTAGCATCTGAAGAATTCAGTCTTTATAAGGAGAAGTTTGTTCAGCCTGAATATTTAGAAAGATACTACTCAGGTCCTGCTTTGAAAAAAAAAAAAAAAGTGTTAAAAGTTAATTCCTTTACATACAATAGATAATTATATATGGACAACACCACCACCGCAACAGCAAAGACCCACAAGAAATAAGTTCAGTTTTCCTTTGCTATCCATAACTAGAATTTCCTCCTGAGACACTCAAAACTATGTGCCATTCAGCTAAATTTCCTTTATCTGGAGATAACATGAGATCAGAACTAACAATTAGGTAACACTCCTATTCCCTCTCCTCCTTTATGATCCTACTCCACGCTCAAAATAAGACATCTCTGGCTAAGTAGGAGCAGATGACCTTCTTGAATAGAAATGAGATTAACTTTTCCAAAGCTTTGCTTTCTTTGGATCTGGAGATCTGCACATGAAGAGAAAGAAGGCAGACACCTTTTGACACCACAGCATTCTGCTGGAGTAGCTGGCGGCTCATGGCTTGGACAGGTGGATTCTTCAGTGGGTTAGAAACTGGCTGGATGGCCAGGCCCAGAGATGGGTGGTAAATGGAATTAAGTCCAGTTGGTGAAAAGTCACAAGTGGTGTCCCTCAGGGCTCAGTTTTGGGACCAGTCTTGTTTAATATCTTTATCAATGACCTGGATGAGGG
>JAAGNO010028310.1:0-29006 GCA_033439905.1 Ceryle rudis | reverse complement strand
GATATGGGCAGGGACACATCCCACTAGACCAGGTTGCTCAAAAAAGCCCCATCTGACTTGCTCTTGAACACATCCAGTGATGGAGCATCCACAGCTTCCCTGGGCAACCTGTGCCAGTGTCTCACCACCCTCAAAATGAAGAACTTCTTCCTCATTTCTAATCCAAAGCTCCCCTCTTACAGTCTGAAGTCATTACTCATCCTGTCACTACAAACCCTTGCAAAGAAGTCTCTCCCCAGGTTTCTTGTAGCCCCTTTCAGATACTAGAAGGCCACAATAATGTCTTCCCAGAGCCTTCTCTTCTCCAGGATGAAAAGCCCCAACTCTCTCAGCCTGACATCTTCAACAACAAAAGGTACCAGCTCAGACAACAGTCTTGTTGGCTTAGGAGGTGACAGGTTTTCCTGGTGTCCATCAGTGATTTAAGAACCTACATGCCCCTGACACTCATGACATTTAAATACTTCTGAAAACACCTGTCTAAGCAGGAATCCAAAAGTCTAAACTGTGGCCTGTGCTCCTCAGATAGTGGCCTTGGACTGGATCAGAACAAGACCTCACAAGTTCTCAGATACAATGTCCCAGGCATGTCTAATGGTGGTATGGCACTTCCTAACACCATCTTGGTTCCCAGAAAAGCAGCTACTGCTCTACCGCTCAAGGCCATTCCTGTTTCCTGTTGGAAGCCACCCAAGTTGTGAACAAACACCATGGTTAGGCATTGAAACATCCAAGGCAACCTCAGACCTTTTGGATTCCTTCCTAAACATGGGAGCTTTGTGCATGGAGCTCCTCTGGGTTACTTAGGGCAGTGGCACTGGCAGATGTGCCAGAGGTTCCATATCCTTCTGGAGAAGCAGTGGGAGACTTGGCTGCTTAACTCACCAGTCCTAAAGTGGCAACATCTTTGAGCAATTGAATCCAATCCAGCACATCTGAAACACTTTTTCCATTCAGCGACCTTATCCCGGCCTCTGCACACAAGGCACTTGGGGAGGGTTGTGTCCTTGCACTGCAACGTGGCATGGTGAAGAGCAGAGCACCATCTTAAACTACAGACCACTGACTTTGGATCAGAAATTAGAGAAAATTTCCCATCAGGAAAGACAAACAAGCAGAAGAGATTAATTTTCTGAAGACAGGCTGGCTCAGGTCTTCCTGCCTGACCAAGCCATCTGCTTTCCTAAGGTACAGGACAGGTTTGGGACTCCTTGGAGAAAATGAAAGTTGTGAGAAATCCTGAAGGAGTCCTTCAAGACATACTCGGATGGCAGATGCTGACCCTGGGAGCAGCAAGCAGCAGCTTCCTCATTTTTCCATACCCAGGCGACCCTTGCCTGGAGGGGTGGTCCCCAGAACAGCAGCAGTGGCTGTTGTACCAGGGATGCTCTGTCCTTCTGAAAGGGTCTGGACCCACCTGATGATCCTGGGTGATTGGGAAGGTCCTGTTCAGGCAATAACTGCCAAAAGGACATTTTGTCAGCTGCCTCCTTGAATTAGCCAACAGGCCTTGGCATTATCTGGTTTTATAATGAAGCTTTATCTGTTGCCTGCAATTCTAATTTGTGGTTCATAGGTCATAAAACTCCCAAGTTTTCCAGGCAGGGGGAAAAAAAAAAGTGATGATTGACTGTTACTGCTGCTTCTATTTTTTTTCCACTAGAGCAGTTCCTTATGCACTTGTAACCAAATAGTAACCAAACAGACCATCTAATGGCCAGTCTGTTTATTCTAAATAATATGGATTTCCCATTTGTAATTCAAAAACCATCAGGTGTAGCTTTCCTTCCTTGGCATGAAGCATGGATGAGTTTCTAGGAACCAGAGACGGTCCTGAGCAAAAGTGTTCCTTCCAGAAAAAGGATTCATGAGAAATAAACTGCCCCTCACTTCTGGTGAATGATGTATTTTTTTAAAAGAGTCTCCAGCCCAAGCTGCAAAGCAGACGTTTTTCTCCCAAAGTGAATATTTATTAGACTCTGCATCATTAAATCCTTTTTATTCCCACTTAAAAATCCATTTTGCTTGCCTTTGGACAGGCTTCCATTTACACTTGGAACTGGTTTTTGAAATGAGCTTTGTCAATACCAAACTAAAGGGAAACCACACAATTACAGAGAAATAATAATCCTGTATTATTTCATGTGAGACAGAGGAGAAGATCAGAATAAACTCACTATCAAACTGAAATCTGGCTGCCTACACTGAGCAGCTATTCTTGCTTTCCTCTAAGGGGTTGTTATCAGACCACCCAGCCCACCACATGCAAAGGATGCTGCCTGTAGCAACATACGTAACGACTGAGCCTTGCTGGGTTCCACCTGCTAAATTGCTGCAATTCAGGGTTGGTAAGTAGAAAAGTTCCTCTCCCACATGATCAAGGAGAAAAATTTGGCAAGAATTTTAAAATTTGCAAAGTAATTGCAAGGCTGCAGGAACCAAAAGGAAGGAAGTGGTGGTGAAATGCAACAGCTCAGTAAGACAAAGTTTGTGAAGTGTGGGTTTTTCTGTATTCCCTGTGATTTCTGAAAGCCTGAAAAATGTTGGCATGATTACCTTGCAGAGTAATGTCATTGTGGGGGACAGCATCCAGGCTCTGACGTATTATTCAGTGCAGGGAAGAGCTGGGGTTGGAACTTGCATTTCAAGAAAGGTGTGGAGCAATACTAAGGTGTAAATGAAGGCATGGGAGAAAAGAGTCATTGCCTCATAGAGAGGTACCTGCAGGTGAGGACTGGATCCCACCACAGCTATGGGAAAGACCCCGCAAAGAGGACATCCTCAGTAGGTGTAAGATGATGTAAGGGGGACTTAAGGAAGCTTTCTCATGAGGAACACCAAGAATTGGGATAAAATGCATGAGAAGAGGGAGGATTTACAGCGGAGGAGGTTCAATGCACCTTCCTGGGAATAGGTTAAATGAGGAGTCCAGCAAGTGTGCAGGAGAGCACTGGGGTGGGATGAACTGGGCAGAAGTGCAGGGCCCAGCCCAGGCACAGCTCAAGGGACCACAAAGCATTTTGGCACACAGACCCTCCCCAGGAGCCAAAGGGCAGAGCAGGGAAGTTTCTTTGCAATCCAATTACCTCGTTGGGAATCTAGAAGATATTCCCATTGCCTGCGAAGCCACGTGCCAAGTCTGGTGTTTGTGTCTGTGTTTATTTCTCAGAGACTTTCTTTCTCTGTACCCCAGGGAACTGGCTGGATGCAAGCTCCGGCCTTCTCATGGAATAAGAATTAACTCCTGGATCTTGGCAGCACCGTGAGGAGACCAGCTCCTGATGAATTGCAGCCTGATGAAAGTCCCACAAGTCACCAGATACCCAAAAAGCAAATGCTGCATGGCTCCCATCTGTCCAGAGACCCTAAAAAACCCAGGGCCATCTCTGTCCCATGGCGTTGTGTTGCACAGGGGGACTTTCAGTACTTCTTGAAAACATGCTGTCCATAATAATTCTGAGCACTGTGGGTTTGGGGCGCCCATGATTGGCAGCTCCTTGTCAAATCTGAAGGTGGAAAGGGGAGCAAAATAGAAGAGAGAAAGGTGCAGTACTGTCCCAGACATCTAAATAAAACAGTGTTTGCCTGAGACCAGTTCTCCGCTGGACTTTTAAATTCCTGAACTAATTAAAATCTTCTGGTGGAAGTTGATTTTTCTTCTCCAATAGACCATGTCAACTTGCACTAAGGGAGGCTCTGACCCACCCTTTCAGGGGCTATTTCTGTTTTAAGAGAATGTGAGTAACAGCTGAAACATGTGGGGACTTCAACATTTGGGGCAGTTTGATGAAAAAACCTTTCTCCCTGCCCCCAGTGGGGATAAACCAACGTCAGTGCTTGGTGGTTGCAGGGAAATGAATCGCTGGTCTGGGACTTCCCGCACCCCGGCATCACACATTCCTGCTGGTGGTGAATCACACAAAGCACACATGGCAGTTGTCCACAGCAACCCAGTTTGGACTTGGGGAAGTCTGGACAGAGAGGGGGGAAGTGACATGAACGAAAAACACCTGAGTCACTAAGAAAATGGGTCTGGGAGCTCCCAGGCTCATACTGACTCAGGGGACCTCAGCACTGCACATGCCTGAGACACATCACACCCAAGAGCTCATTGCTCTCTCCCTTTTCTTGTTGCTGTCTACAGAGAAGGCAAAAAGGCAGCTTTAAACACTTTGAAAAGAAAATGCTGATGCACCGACACACACCTAGAGGCATCTGGACAGAAACATCAAGAACATCCTCTTGTGAGCAGCAGATGCTGCAGGGATGAGTGGGGCTGTAGGCTTGAAACGCCAGCTGCTCAGGGTCCAAAGAGGCACCCGAGCAGCCAGGACTGTTTAGCCAGCTCCACCTAGTAGCCTGAACCTCATTTTAAAGAGAGGTGATCTCTGGAAGGATACAAGATCCATCTGATTTGTAATCGAATCTAATGACATTCATGGCATAGGAACTGTTTTCCATGGAAACCTATCTGCAGAATGATACGCGCGCCAGATGCCTTGATTTAATTAGCCCATATAACATCCTAATGTTTAAACATCTGACCCATGCTAACAAGACTGGGTACTTCAAAGCTGGGTGAATCATTTTTCATACCAGAGAAAAGAAACAGCAGAAGAGCCAAATTCACAGCGGACACCTGTTTGCCAGCACACTTACCATTCTCACTGACCTTGGAAATGAATGCAGCACCAATTAAGTAATATCTTCCAAACGGGAGTGTGGTGGTGTTCATACTCCTGTTGGACCTTGAGGAGGATCCCACGTGGCAGTACACCCAGCCAAGGCTGCCCAGCAAGTTCTGTGCTGTTTTGGAGTGGAATGATGCAAATTCATTGGAGAGACAAGTTGCTACTGGAGAGAGTCCAGTGGAGGCTACGAAGATGCTTCAGGAACATCTCTCTTAAGAGGAAAGGCTGAGAGACCTGGGGCTGTTTAGTTGAAGATGAAAAGACTGAAAGGGGATCTGATCAATGCTCATCAATATCTAAAGGGTAGGGGCCAAGAGGATGTGGCTAAACTCTTTTCAGTGGTGCCCAGCAAGAGGACGAGAGGCAACAGGCACAAACTGGAACCCAGGAGGTTCCATCTGAACAGGAAGAAAGAATTCTTTCCTGTGAGGGTGCCAGAGCATGGACAACGCTGCCCAGAGAGGCCGTGGAGTCTCCTTCTCTGGAGAGATTCCAAACCCACCTGGACAATGTGATCCTGAGCAACCTGCTCTGAGTGACCCTGATGGAGCAGGGGGGGCAGGACAAGATGATCTCTAGAGGTCCCTTCCAACCCCTACAATACTAGCATTCTGTGCTTTTAAATGCTCTGGGAAGCAAAAACAAACTTGCAGCAGTTCAACCATCACGAAGCTCCCTTCAGCGCTATGGAAGTCTGAAGGTACAAGTACCCTTTGACAGTCCTATTTTTTGTCTTTGGAGAGCACTGCATTCTGGGATTCCTATTTGCCTGCCCCTCATTTCTTTCGGCCTCTCTTAATACACGGGGACACACATCGAGTGAAGAGGAGCAAGGTTCATGCACTAGCAATGGGAACAGTAAATCTTCCTAGCACTGTTTGCATTGGCACAATGGGTTTTGCTGACATCGTTGCATTCATTCATAGTCTACGATGCATGAAATATTTCGGGTTATCACTAAACCAAAAGTTCATGGACCAAACCCAAAGTCCACTGAACACCCAGCAAGAACAACTCCCAGCAAGAGGGATGAGATGCTGTCTCAGGCTACTGAGTTAAAAATAATTCTCATCTTTCAGATTTCACAGATGGCCTTTAGGCTGCAGTTCTGTTGGGTGATTTGGAAAGGACACTGCAGTATTGTGTCATGACAGCTATGGAGATGCTTCAGCAGGCAGGGAAAGAGAAGTTGGTACATGTGAAGGCACAGACAGAGTCATAGAATCATTTAGGTTGGAAAAGACCTTTAAGATCATCAAGTCCAACCATAAACCTCACACTGCCAAGTCCAGATCCTTTGGTTTTAAGGATGTTTGCATTAATGGAAGTTGGTAATTATAGGAACTGATATTAGAAGTGGAACTAGGGTCATTAGAAACTTTTGCTTTCCTAGGCAGTACTCACAGGAGGCTTTATTTGTTGCTTTGATGAAGGTGAGGACTAGAACGTCTTTAAATAACAGTAAGTCTTACAACTTATTTATTATAAATCAAAATTCCTTTGCAGCTTGACAAGAAGTATCTAGAGGTACGTGTCCAAGTGCTAGAAGAAATGCCACAAAGACTCAAAGACAGCAGCATCTCAAGACTGAGACAGGCTTTCCATGGCCCAGCAGCTCAGTCTTACCCAGCACTGCCCTGCAATGAAACACTGCTCAGAGATGCCACCAGGCACCACTACATGACAGAGGCTTTGTTCGTCACCTGTACAAAATAGCACCATGTTGATATGAGCTGGACTGCTCTGCAGAGCACTTATCCATGAATCTTAGTGGTGTCCAAGCAACCCCTGAAAACATGCTTGTTACCTATTACAGAACCTGATCTTGAACCTCATCCTAGGACAATGGGGAACAAAGCAAAACAGCTCACACTTAAAAAAAAAAAAAAAATTTAAAGAAAGTAATTTGATGTATGTCCCAGCCAAAACCAAGCTGCTACTACCATTAGTAATTTGAAAATAAAAAAAAAAATTAAAATAAATTACATTAAATATTGTATCTATTGCATGATGTGACTCTCCACTACAGATGGTGTCATGAAATAAAACAGATGTGATGAAATATAGGAGAAAATTTCCAGAACCTGCTTACATACTAATACAAAATGCTCAACTGAAGAAATTTTCCAAAATTGGGACTTATTGGTAAAAACTGTGGTTGTGGGGAATGAAACAAGGGATAAACATAAACCAGCAAGGGCTACAAAAATTGTAAGAGAGCTGAACCACCTCTGCTATCATAGAATCATAGAATCATAGAATGATTTAGACTGGAAAAGACCTTCACGATCATCAAGTCCAACCATTAACCTAACTCTACCAAGTCTACTGCTAAATCATGTTCCTCAGCACCACATCTACATGACTTTTAAACAGGTCCAGGGATGGACACTCTACCACTGCCCTGGGCAGTCTGGGCCAGGGCTAGACAACCATTTCAGGGAAGAAATTTATCTAATATTCAAACTAATCCTCCCCTGGTGCAACTTGAGGCTGTTTCCTCTCATCCTGTCACTTGTTCCTTGGGAGAAGAGAGTAGCACCAACCTCTCCACAACCTCCTTTCAGGGAGTTGTCAAAGGCAAGAAGGTCTTCCCTGAGCCTCCTTTCCTCCAGGCTAAACAACCCCAGTTCCCTCAGAATTGTTTCCTCTATAATGAAAGGTTCTGAGCAACCTGCTCTAGGTGCAGATATCCCTGCTCTCTGCAGGGGATTGGAATAGATGACCTTTAATGGTCCCTTCCAACCCAAACCATTCTGTGATTCTATGATTAATCTACTATTACATTCCAACTGCAGACAAAAGCAGGCACAGAAAGGCCAGAAACACCCACAAAACAATCCATCCCACGCCCTGTACCTCCTCAATCTTCCGTGCCTCCAACCGGTGCCACAACTCGCAATCCTGTAAGTCACACCACCAGAGAGTGAAGAGCTCTCAGTGCTTTAAAAGCACCAATTTCTTAATTTAACTTGCAATTTATGAAGGCATTTTACCATCCTTCAACTCTCATTTTCTCTGAGCAAATGCAGACCTTGCATTGCAAAACATTAAATAAATGGATGTCGCCAAATTATTAAAATTAAAGGCAAGTGCAGAGTTGGCCAAGCGAATCATGGCTGGAAAACAGCTTCCAAAATTCCCTTAGCAGCTTTCAGTGGATTGTGGAAAGATGCCATGAGAGAAAATACTGTGTCTGGAAGCATCACCTCACCCTGGTATGTTTGGAAAGCTTATAGAAAGCCTCTGCCATGGGGAGTGGACTACATACAGATCATACAGCATCCTGCTACCTTCTGGGGGAGGGCTGATGCTATTAATCAATGACAACAGTTGTCCTACTCTGTCTTACCCATCTTGACTTGACTTTTCTCTTTGACTTCCTAGAGGCAGAAGCATCCTATGAAAATATTTAGAGATGATTGTTCCTAAGGCTCACAGGTATGGACCATCAGCTACTGCTCCTTTCTTGCACAAAGCTTTTAGGCAAAGGCTTAGTTGAGCCTTGCGGTAACTCACAGCCATTGCTAAACATGCCTATCATAGAATCATAGAATTATTTTGGTTGGAAGAAACCTTTAAGATCAAGTCCAACCATTAACCCAGCACCACCAGAGCACCACTAAACCATGGCCCTCAGCACCACATCTACACAGCTTTGAAATCCCTCCAGGGATGGGGACTCCATCACTGCCCTGGGAAGCCTGGGTCAGGCCTTGAAAACCCTTTCAGGGAAGAAACTGTCCCTCATGTCCAACCTAAATCTCTCCTGGTGCAACTTCAGGCTATTTCCTCTTGTTCTATTGCTTGTTCCTTGGGAGAAGAGACCAAGCCTACCAGGCTCCAACCTACTTTCTGGGAATTGTTGAGATGGAGAAGGTCTTCCCCGAGCCTCCCTTTGTCCAGGCTAAACAACCCCAGGTCCCTCAGCTGCTCCTCACAAGACTTGAGCTCTAGACCCTTCATCAGCTTCATTGCACTTTTCTGGACATGCTCCAGCCCCTCAATGTCCTTCTTGGAGTGAGGGGGTCAAAACTGAACCCAGGATTTTAGATGCAGCCTCCCTAGTGCCGAGTCCAGGGGGACAATGCCTGCCCTAGTCCTTCTGGCCCACACTAGTGCTGACACAAGCCAACAAGCCAGGATGCTGCTGGCCTTCTTGGCTGAAGATGGATCTTGCCACATATGGCTCATCTTCATCCGGCTGTCAAGCAACCCCTCCTGGTGCTTTTCCACTGTGCAGTTTCCAGCCACTCTTCCCCCAAGCCTGGAGCATTGCAAGGGGTTGTTGTGATCCAAGTGCAGCATCTGGCACTTGGCCTTGTTGAACCTCATCCCACTCAGTCCATCATTCTAGACTGTCCACGTACCTCTGTAGAGCCTCCATGAGCTCAAGCAGATCGACACCTGCCAAAGTTGGTGTCATCTGCAAACTTGCTCAGGGTTCCCTCGATCCTCTCATCCAGAACATCGTTAAAGATAGTAAATAGAACTAGCCCCAGTAATGTGCCCTGGGGAACACCACTTGTGACCGACCACCAACTGGATTTATCTTCATTCACCACCACACTCTGGACCCAGCCATCCAGACAGTTTTTTACTCAGAGAAGCATTGGCCCATCCAAACCATGAGCAGACAGTTTCTCCACAAGAATGTTGTGGGAAATGGTGTCAAAGGCTTTACTAATGTCTAGATAGACAACACCTGCAGAGCCTTTCCCTTTGATTAAGTAAATTTCCAGCATCTCACCTGTAGCTTTTCACCACCATGCAGCATGTTCGGCTGGCAATTTCTGGGTTTGGATGTTTTAGTACCTTTTTAGGATAAGGATCATGGCACACGTGAACTTCTGGCCAGGCACACTCCGGCTGGCTGATTTTCTGTTGGAAAGATTCGTTGTGCATTTTACAAACACCAGATGCTCGATGATGGGAAAATAAAGCATACTTTCCAGTAAACAAACGCAGATTTTATTTGTCTCTGAAGCATAAACAAGAAAAAAAAAAGTGAAAAAAAGTACACAGAGCAGTGTAAATTGGGCTCATACACATGAGCTGGGGCAGGGGTGGGGGGGGAAGGAAGCAGTGGGCAATGCATGTACCTGGAGACAGATTAACAAGCTCCACAGCAAAACCATGGCCTCGATGGCTGCAGCCTCCCTCTGCAGGGCTGGTGCGGGTGCAGGAGCCAGGTACCCTGTGTGTGCTGCCCTGTCTCTCAGGCGCACCATAGGGGAGTCATGGACCTCAGTACAGCTTTGGGCCCCTCACTCCAAGAAGGACATTGTGGGGCTGAAGTACATTCAGAGAAGGACAATGAAGTTGGTGAAGGGTCTAGAGTACAAGTCTCATGAGGAAAGGCTGAGGGACCTGGAGTTGCTCAGACAGGAGAATGGCCTCATGTTGCATCAGGGGAGGTTTAGGATGAACATGAGGAAAAATGTCTTCCCTGAAAGGGCTTTCAAGGCCTCTCTCTGGCTGCCCAGGGCAGTGGTGGAGTCCCCATCCTTAAAGAGATTTCAAAGCCATGTAGATGTGGTACTGAGGGACATGGTTTAGTGGTGACCTGGCAGTGCTGGGTTAATGGTTGGACTTGATGATCTTAAAGGTCTCTTCCAACCAAAATGATTCTATGATGTTATTTTTCTTCCGAATTGCAACTTGCAGGGGACAGATAGCTTATTTGTGAGGGAAGACAATCATGAAGGAGCTGATAGGGAGCAAAACAGAAGTTTCAGAAGTAGGAGCTTCCCCACCAGTGGCTGGGGGAGTGGAATTAATGTGTGCTAGAAGAAACGCCTCAAGACTGCCTGAGATTTACTTCAGCCTTAGTCAGTTCTCATATCCCAGAGCAAGTATTTGAGCATCACACAGTGCAACACAAAAATCTCATCTCCTTGCTGCCGCAGGAAAGGGAACCCCACATTTGATCTCCAGAGAAGATTAATGAATGTGAATAACGAGGGAAATGCTGCAGTGCTGTTGCATTGCATTATAATTGCTGTTGCATATAAACCAAAGAAAGACTCACCCATGAGATCTTCTCCCCAGTCATACATGAAACTCAGTGAGAGGTGACCAGAAACCCCAACCTGTCTACTCCAGAGAGAGGGGACGGGTTAAGAACATGTAAAACCACAGCTGGAGTCTAGCAGCCCTTTAAACAATTCCACATTTAGTGTCTTGTCCAGCTCAGACACATAGATCTCTCCCCACTGATGATAAACCTGTTCCTTCTAAGCTGAAGCATGGAGATGTTATAGCTGACCCACCACCCAGTAAGGTCACAGGTACTGAGTTGGAGTGTCTGCAGAAGCCTGGGAGGAGAACCACTATGAGGCAGAAGGAAGTCACTTTTGAGCCAGAGAAATACTGAGGCTGGAGATGTTAGAATTTAAAATTAGGGCTTGTTTTTCTGTGGTTTCAATCAGCGTAATTCCAAACCATTTGATCGTTTTCTTCCAATTAAGGAGAAACTCTCTTTTTGCCTTTAGAGGAAATGCTGGCACCAGCTTGGACAAATATCCTCAAAGCAAAAACAGCAGGAATTCTAAAAAAGGACCGCGCTTTTAACTAGAGAGAGTGACAGGGACTAAATCCTCAGTACCTGAAATGCTTATTCTACCACCTGAGCTAAGGAAGGCAAACTGTCCAGGTATTGCAGACAGAGCCTGACTTAGGAAGAGCAGAGCAACCATTCAGAAGTGCTTGAAGCCTTATTTCTTAGAAGTCTCATTTCTTAGAAGAAATGAGAGTTCTGAAAAGACACTTCAGCCACTTTTGAAGGACCAGGTGGAAAGCCAAGAGCTTTGGGCTGCTCTAAGCAGCAGTGTGTTACAGCAACCACCTACCACTGCCACAGGCTGCCACAGCACCATGAGAAAAGGTCAGGTCAGCACTGCTGAGAGGATGTGGGAGCCTGTGAAAGAGGATTTGACTAAAGGAAGCATGGAATCATAGAGTGCTTTGGGTTGGCAGGGACCTTTAAAGGTCATCTAGTCCAACCACCCTGCACTGAGCAGGGACATCTGCAATTAGAGCAGGTTGCTCAGATCCCCATCCAACCTCACCTGGAATGTTGCCAGAGATGGGGCATCGACCATCTCTCTGGGCAACCTGGAACAGGGTTTCACCACCTTCAGCATCAACAATTTCTTCCTTAAATATTAGATCATCATCCCCTTGTCTTGTCACAACAGGCCTTGCTCAAAAGTCTGTCCCCATCTTTCTGATTGGCCCCTTGAAGTACTGAAGGGCCACAATAAAGTTTCCCCAGAACCTTTTCTTCTCCAGGCTGAACAACCCCAACTCCCTCAGCCTGGCCTCACCACAGAGGGATTCCAGCCCTTGGATCATTTCTGTGGCTTCCTCTGGCCCTGCTCCAACAGGTCCCTGTCTCTCCTGTGCTGAGGACTCCAGAACTGGATCCAGCACTGCAGAGGGGATCTCACCAGAGCAGAGGGGCAGAATCCCCTCCCTTGACCTGCTGCCCAGGCTGCTTTGGATGCAGCCCAGGATGCAATTGGCTTCTGGACTGCAAGCTCATAGTGCCAGCTCATGTCAACCTTTTCATCACCCTGCACCCCCAAGTCCTTCTCTGTAGGGCTGCTCACAATCTATTCATCCCCCAGCCTGTGCTGATACCAGTTTGAGGGGGGAGAGACTCCAGAGAGGGGCCTCCTCTGCACATTGACAATGGCTGACATTTTGATGTGTCTGCCATATCCCTCCTGAAGGAGGTGGCGAGGCAGGAGCTGGCAGTGGAAACCACTGCCCAGGCCTTGACTGCAACCCAGGCAGCACGGTTCTCCGGCCCCCTCCAGTGGCTACAAATCACGAAGAGGAGGATTCAGGCTTTTGCAAATCCAGTCCCTCCTCCTTGCTGTATGGAGCTCTACTCCTCCTTCCCATGACAAAGCAAATAATGAAACAGAGAACCGTGCTCTTGTGCTGGATCGTCTTTATTCAGCTATGAGTGGATCCAGGCCCCCCACAGATAACCTCCTATCTCCTCTCTGATCCAATCTGGCTGCTGCGCACAATCATTTCACCTTGGGAAAAGCAACAGACCACTGATGAGCTCTTCTCGAAGTGGGATTCTGTCACCTCTCTTCTGTCCTGGGCAGATTCTTATGCTGCTTTCTTCACTGAAACAGGAAGGGCTAAAACAATGCTGTACCTTAAAGGCCAGTTTTGATGTGAAGAGTGCTTTACTTGATTTTGGGGATGGGGAAAAAGAAAAAAACAACAAACCACTTCAAGCCAACTGCTGTTCCTCTGCATTTTGCAAAATTCCCAAAGAGCAGGAAATTTTATTTGGGTATCAGAGACCTGCATTTCATGCTCTAGAAATCCCCGCTAGCAACAAAGGCAAGAAGCACACATGAAAAAGCCTGCTTTGGATCTGCTTTGTTTCTTCCAGATCTGTTTTGGTTCTTTAACCACTTTACAGATTTTGTTGCCCCATTCCACTCGAGCCTACAGCAAGGCCACACAGGACACGCTTTATATATTCTACCCAAATATAAGAGACATTCCACAGTACATGGGGATGTACAGCTCTGGAACCCCCAGCACAAGAATAACATGGACCTATTGTAGCAGGTCCAGAGGAAGCCCATGAAAATGATCTGAGGGCTGGAACCCCTCCACTGTGAGTACAGGCTGAGCAAGTTGGCGTTGTTCAGCCTGGAGAAGGCTCTGAGGAAACCTCACTGTGGCTTTGCAGTATCTGAAGGGGGCCTACAAGAACCTGGGGAGGGGCTTTTTACAAGGGCTTGTAGTAATAGGATGAGGGGTAATGGCTTCAGTCTGGAAGAGAGGAGCTTTAGATTAGAAATGAGGAAGAAGTTCTTCATTTTGAGGGTGGTGAGACACTGGCACAGGTTGCCCAGGGAAGCTGGGGATGCGCCATCGCTGGATGTGTTCAAGAGCAAGTCAGATGGGGCTTTTTTGAGCAACCTGGTCTAGTGGGATGTGTCCCTGCCCATATCAGGTGGGTTTGAACTAGATGATCTTTAAGGTCCCTTCCAACCCCTGCCATTCTATGATTGTACACTGCAGAAACATTTCATTTCCCACCCATGACTTCGTAATACTCATTTGTATTCATGTTATCTGAGTGTGCTCCACAGACAACATGGGAAATAGCATCTTCACAAAACAGAATGCTTTGCTACATAGGAGGAAACAGCGAAGTCTGAGTTAAGGCAAAAGCGTAAAGTTTAGTAATATGTACTTAAGACTCAGACTTCTTATTGGAAGACAGTTGTTTCTTGGGTTGAAAAGGACAGGGACAGCCAGAGGACACAGGTTTTGGCCCTACAGGACAGGACACCAAGGTCTATGAATACCATGAATCCATTTTGAAATTCATTATCTCTGTAAAATGAAAATTCCAGATCTTCTAAACTTGCACATTAAACCACTTCACTGCGTCAAAGCTGGGTTTATGTAGCCTCAGCAACCAATGTCCACAGGGACTTCAACAGTACTCTTTGCATTTATGTCTAAAAATTATGGGAGATATCCCCCTGAGCTGGACTTCCTTCAGACCCTCAAGCAAAAAGAAAGACCATCCAGATTTAAAGACAGACTTTTGCAGGAGGCACAGTCCCCCAGTTAAGATGGGAGTTGGATGGGTAGCCCAAGCAAAACATCTCCTGCACTTCAAAGCCTTGATTCTGCAAATGTCCAAGTAACTGATGAACTTCAAGCTTGTTCACTGTTGGGTTGGGAGAACCATCCTTTGACCTGTGGCTCAGGGGCTAGAGATATCCATGGTCAGGGGAACCTTTTGGATTCCACACTGGTTGTATACTCATGTAGTCCTTCAAGCTTGAGGTCAAAGGAACAACGCATACACAGAGGCCAAAGTCCCCACCCCCAGTATGGCTTGAGCTTACCAGAGGGACCTACAGAGGAATGGTATCTAGTACCAGGCATGAACACTGTGCATGGGAAGAGGGTGTTCTCCACAGTTCGACTCACACAGGAGTTACAGCTCTGGGAGGCAGCACAGTCACCAGATTGGTCAGGGTGGCACCAGCTAGCCACCTATAAGCACATTGTAGGACAGGTGTCAGGCAAGGGCACAACAGTCACCAAGCCAACTACTGAAGTATCTGTAATTAAAATTGTAACAGGTCATCTGCAACGGCTTAGCTTTAACCATATACTCGTGTTACATCAGTCACTGAGTTAATTTCTCCAAATTTCTTTGGGCCACCCTCCATCATTCCCACCATGCTGTGGTGTAGACCCAGATGGAGACAGCTCTCCCCAGAGGAGCATCTGCCTTCCACACCCATCCCACCACCTTCACCTAAAGGGCATTAATGGGTGACCAGTTTGTAAAACCATATGAACAAGGAAAAATCAAGGGGTGGAAAAATCGACCCAAAGAAGCTGCTGCCACAGCATTTTCTCAAGACAACCTCCTTAATTTTCTACCTCTAGACACTGGAGCTAGAGAACATGTTCAGCCCATGCTCCTGCAAAACATTATGGTTCCACCAGCAAGGTAACAAGAGGCTTTACAACCTGTCTGCATCTTTCAGGCATGTTAACACTTCTATAAAGCAAGCCCACAGCTCTCAGGCAACACGCTTGTGGGCTGCCCTGGCCTCCAGCATGGTGAAAACCTAAACCATCTGCAAGCCTGGAAAGGAAACAACACAAAACTGGTTCCTTCTCACCTTGTGAGCATGCCAACAGCAACACAGCCTTGCCATTGTATCTTATCTGGCGAGGGATTTGAAAGTTGCTTTGGTAGCTGAGCACTGAGTGTAACCACTGCAGTTCTCAGCAGTGCAAATTTTGCCACCTTATCCTAAAATCAGTGAGTATAGCAATATAAGGGGCCAGCAGGACCTTCCAGGCCTGGTCACAGAATGCAAATAACAGGAAACAATCAAAGGCTGTGTTTTTCCTGCTCTTCCTCCTTCCCTGAAAGCATCTCAGAGAGGCATGTGTTCTTCAGCAGGTAATAAAACATACAAGAAAGTCCATCATGGCTTATCAAACTCCACTCTAAACACACCCCATAGAGAAAGGACTGAAAAATGAACTGTGATTTTACATTCATTTATGCCCTGGAAAAAGAACGTTTGGTAACTAGTGTCAAGACCTACAAGGGAAGTCCATGGGGCAGCCTTGAGGATCTGCTCCTATAGAGGCAGGGCTGTCAGACAATGGCATTCAAAACCAAAACACAAAGTAGCTTAAACAATCCCACATCTACGTTAATGCAGCAGGTTGAGAAGAGAGACTGTCTTGCTGGCCTTGCCATCCCACCAGCTCTCAACAACAGCTCCCTAGGCACTAATACTGTACAATAAATAAACTCCCAACTGCATGACCATAGAAACAACATCTGGAAAAAAAAAAAAGTCCAAAACATAAACTTATAACACAGGGACTAGAAAGAAGTTGAATCGGTAAAGTAAAAGTATCCTGGGGTGCATGAAGAAGAGTGTGGCCAGCAGGCTGAGGGAGGTTCTCTCCCCACTCTACTCTGCCCTGTTAAGACCACATCTGCAGTATTGTGTTCAGTTCTGGGCTACCCAGTTCAATAGATACAGGGAAATACCAGAGACAGTCTAGAGGAGGCTACGAATATGTTGAGGGGACTGGAGCATCTCTGTGCTGAGGAAAGGCTGAGAGACCTGGGGCTGTTGAGCCTGGGGAAGAGAAGACTGAGGGGGGATCTTCTCAGTGTTCATCAGTAGCTAGAGGGCAGGGGTCAAGATGATGGGACCAGGCTCTTGTCACTGTTGCCTAGCGACAGGACAAGGGGCAATGGGCACAAATTGGAAACCCAGGAGGTTCTATCCAAACAGAAGGAAAAAATTCTTTCCTGTGAAGCTCCCAGGGCCTGGACCACACTGCCCAGAGATGTGGAGTCTCCTCTGGAGAGATTCCAAACCTGCCTGGACAATGCAATCCTGGGCAACCTGCTCTGGGTGACCCTGCTGGAGCAGGGGGGTTGAATGAGATGATATCCAGAGGTCCCTTCCAACACCTCCCATTCTGTGACCATTCTGTGATTCTGTAAAACCAAGTACCAATTATCGCCTGAGTTTTTACCCGTGATCCTGAGGCACCAGCATCTCTGTCCTCCTGAAGTTGCTATTTTGAAAATGTTTCCTATTCAGTGACTCTCTAAGGAGACATCTGACCCTGAGATCCTGATGAAAGGCTGCCAACCCACTGGACAATGACACCCTTCTGTGAGCTTGTGACATGAAGCAACATAGAGCCACTGGAAATCAAAGGTGTCCAGCCTGCTGGATGCAACACCACATTTAGAAGATAACCTCCTAACTCTTCAGAAGAAGACAAAAAGGCCTGTCTCTTCCTTTTTCCACAATTCTGGTAAAAATAGTATTCAAACAAAAAGACCTCTTAAGTGGAGGTGGGAGGGTTTTGTCTGGTCATACCGCCACCATGGAATATGGTGTAAAAGATAGGTAGGAACTCCCGGGAAGTTTACTCAGCACTGGTGAGGCTGCACCCCAAATACTGAGGTGTTTTGTGCCCCTCACTCCAAGGACATTGAGGGGCTGGAGCACATCCAGAGAAGGGCAACAAAGCTGGTAAAGGGTCTAGAGCACAAGTTTTGTGAGGACCAGCTGAGGGACCTGAGGTTGTTCAGCTCAGGGAAGACCTTCCTGCCCTTGACAACTCCCTGAAAGAAGGTTGGAGCCAGGCAGTGGTTGGTCTCTTCTCTCAAGGAACAAGTGATAGGACAAGAGGAAACAGCCCCAAGCTGTGCCACGGGAGGTTTATGTTGGACATAGGGAAAGATGTCTTCCCAAAAGGGTTGTCCAGGCCTGTCCCAGGCTGCCCAGGGCAGTGGTGGAGTCCCCATCCCTGGAGGGACTGAAAAGCTGAGGGACGTGGTTTAGTGGTGACCCTGTAGTGCTGGGTTAATGGTTGGACTTGATCTTAAAGGTCTCTTCCAATTAAAATTATACTATGATTCTATGAGCTGTTCATTGTCATCTACTTTACTGGGCCTTCAATAACATCGTAATCTCTGCAATATTGTGCACAGGCAGTCTAGAGATCATTTTGGTGTCTTTTTCTTCATTATCACACAGAAATATTCACAGGCACTGCACCAACTACCATCCAGCACAGCAACACAACAGTTTAATTTAGTAACCCCTCTACTGTTGCTCCTGGTCACTCTCAAATATTCAAACCCATTTTACAGTTAGCAGAATATTCATTTTAGCCATTGCTTTTCCAAAACATGCCCTAGAAATCTTTCAGGTTCATGTGCTGGCATCACCTGAGCGTGGTAGTCCTTGTCCAGCCACCACTGCGGTGGTGACCAAACTGCAGGGATCACATCCCCACAACAGGCTGCGTAGTTATCCAGAGGTGAAACTACCTTTTCATCTTCTCTTTTATGCTGTGGCAGTGGTCATGAGACTTGACCCAATTCCAGGCAGTCGGAAGAAGCCCTGGCCAGCCCCTGCCTCGTCCATCACGGCACTGGAGGGAGAGCCAAGCTGCCGCAGCAGATCTGGTGCTCTGTAGAAACAACTAGGACAGGGTAGGATTACATATTCTGCTACTCTCCCATCTGTGTGATGGGGCCTCTACACAAAAAAAAGCCAAGTCAGCAGCTACCTTGCAGCATGTAGAGACGTGGATATAGTTTTCCAAGTAACGCCGCAGCACTGGACAGGAAACTCGATGCATTTCACACCGGAAGAAGACAGAAGAAAATACACTCACTTTTACACCAGCAATCACAAACTTCATACGGAAGAGAAAAGCCAGGTCCTGACAGCAGAAAGAGAACACCACTGTTGGAAAACCGTCACCAAGGTGAAGAGAGACTCCTTCGTACACTACAAGAAGAGGAAAGGCTTAAGTGCACGCACTTTCTCCACACAATTCTGTCCACACAACTGGGGCCACTGAGACCCAAGGTGTATGTAACACGGAACAATAGCAGAGGTAGATCTGGGTCTCTTCAGCTTGGAGAAAAGAAGACAGGGGTGACCTCATTAATGTTTATAAATATGTAAAAGGTGAGTGTCAGGAGGATGGAACCAGGCTCTTCTCAAGTAACATCCAATGACGGGACAAGGGGCAATGGGTGCAAGCTGGAACATAGGAGGTTCCATGTAAACTCATTTGCAGTGAGGGTGACTGAATGCTGGAAGAGGCTGCCCAGGGAGGCTGGGGAGTCTCCTTCACTGGAGACATTCAAAACCCACCTGGACATGTTCGTGTGTGACCTGATCTAGGTAATCCTGCTCTGGCAGGGGGGTTGGACTAGGTGATCCTTCAAGGTCCCTTCCAACCCCAAACATTCTGTGGTTCTGTGATAACAGACATACACAGGCTAACAGCTATACAATACGCTGTATTTGCTCCTCTAACATCCACACACGCTTATTGGCCCCATTGCCCAACCAGTTACAAACAGAAGATGACCAGTTAGATAACTGGCAGCTTAAGAATACACATAAATTCACTGCACCCTAAATTTCAAAGGAAAAATCACAGGGGCAGGGAATTATGTGCATTCCATGAGCAATACAGTTGTTTCACTGTAGGGGAAGGGTTAGGATCAGCACCCGGCTTTATCAGTGCACTCATTTACCAAATCAAACTGTCCCGGAAAGCAGCCAGTTGCCCTTTAGCTGTGTTCGTGAAGTAAAAATTGTTTAATGGGGTCTGGGACTGGAAGGATATGGATCAGATCCAGGCGAGATTTGCCAAGTATTCTTCGCACAGCTATGCGGCAGAGAGACAAGAGGCTCCGGGTGCAGCCTACAATGAAGAAAGCAGAGTAAAACTATTGAGGGACAGAGAGACGAAGAGAATCATCGAATCATCCAGGTTTGAAATGACCTTCAAGTTCATCAGGTCCAACCATCAACCCTACTCTACATGTCCACTGATAAACCATGTCCCTAAGGGAACAGGGATAACAGCACATAAATTGTGCTGAGCTCTGGCTGACAGCTGAGGAGGAGCCATTTACCCCTTCCAAACACTGAGGCCTCGGCTCGCACAGCACTGTAAAGGCAGCACAGGAGAGCTGAGCACACACAAACCTCCCCAGGAGCAGGCTGAACTTTTGGCCAAAAGGTTTGGTGCAACAACAGTTGCCATACAGGCAGCTTGGAAGGGCGCTCTGGAGACCACATGGGGTTGTGACCATGGAGCCTGTCCCTGCACGAGAGGGTTCAAGAGACTGCTGTCATATCCACCGTACCAGGGGAGGCTGTGACAGACTTTGTACTATTTGGGTCATTTTTAAATTAGGATGACTTTATTTTTGCTCTAAACCACCCTCTGGGAAACAAGAGCATTTACAGCCAGCTCAGGCCTTATCCCAACTTTCTTTTGAGTTCACAGGCAGCTCTTCCAACATGGGGACAAGAGGATGTTGGTGTCCATGTTGATTCAGGAACTGGACCTTCATGGCACCACTCCATTATCGCACGTGCTCTATCTGAGGAATCCCTTTTACCTCTTAAACTCAGGCTTAATGGAAACCACCTGCTCCAGCTTATGTGCATCTCTTCTCAGCAAAAAGTCCAGGCAGGTTTAAAAACCAGGCACGTGCAAAGCCAAATAACTTCTATGTGGGGGCTGGGGGTTGTATCCCACATTCTGAATCCCTTTCAAACTTCCCTGGAGTTGGAGAGGGAAACCCCACTTCTAACCCTGCTGCAAAGCCCTGGCTAGAGAGGGAAACCCCACTTCCAACCCTGGTGCAAAGCCCTGGCCTTCACCAGCTCAGCCTGGTGGTTTTACAAGGTGCTGCCCTTGCTGGAACAAGGATGTGTGTTGTACTGATGTTGTTTTTGTTATAAAAAGAAATAGCAGGTAAATTAAGGCATGTTCAGGTCTGAGGCTCTGGTTTACTACTTTTGTAACTCATTTGTCTCCCAGAGGATGTTAAATTTGAAAAGCCAGCTTTTTCCCCACCTTTTTCCACCATCATCTGAGCTTCCTCCTGCCACTTGCTACCACCATTTGTGTCTTTACTTCCCAGGTAGCCTGTCCAGATAAACCACCTCTTGGGTCCCTCCCTGCACAGAGCACAGGGGCACTCAAGAACAGCGAGGGCACATCTGCATGGCTTTGGAGAACTGGATCTCACTGGCTGTGCCTGCGGTCCATGGACCAACAGCTCAGCTCTGACAGAACCCCATTGTCTAAACCTTGCCTCAGGCTGCTAAGAACATGGTTTGGCAACAGAAAAGAGGTAGGAGAAAGGTAAAAAAGGTGAATTTACAGACAGAGGTTGAGCTGCTGGTAGCTGTAGGGCTTAAGAGGGAAAACACTGCGTGAATGTACAAAATGCAAGAGAAGAAAACCAGATGGAGACTTCAGGGAAGTCACAGGGTTGAGTCTTTGGTGCTGACAGAGCCACAGGTAGGCAACAGTCCAGCAACACCGAGGACCTGTGCCAGGGAGCCACAGAGGCTAGCCCCACAATCCTCTCCTGCCTGATGTCAGCGGGGCCAGCAACCAGCAATTTGGGAGCCATATCAGGAGTGGTGAAGTTGTTAATGCTTAACTCGACAGCTTGTTAAATCCTGGTTATCTTTTCTCTCTGTGTGTTCAACTTGCTTTTCACCTCCAAGTTAGGTATATCCTGTTTACATGATCATTTTGCACTTGGCTGACAAGCACTTGAGCTCCAAAAGAGGATGGTAACACCCACCCTACCCCCTTAACAGCTCTGAAGTAAAAAATAAATAAATAAACTCTCCAAAGACTTCTCCTGAATCTGGAGCTAAATAAAACCAGCACCACTTCACAAAATCAAAGCTGCTCACCTCTTGCTTCTTTGAACACCTGCAGAGCCTCAGGGTTGACTTTGACCCTTCCTGTGGATTCAACTCCCAAGGCCTCCACTTTCACCAGGTTCAGGTTGGCTCCAAAGTCAATCAAGAGGTGGACGAATGCTGCTTCACAGCCGTGCCGCAGGACAGCGTCCATCACGCATACCGGGGAGCCCCGGGAGAAGCCTTGGATGTTGATGGGCCCACAGCAGTTGAAATCTGGGTTGGCTCCAGCCTGGAGCAGCAGCCGGAAGCACTGGAGGTTGTGGTAGGCGGCGCTGATGTAGAGCGGGCAGACCACAAGTGTGGTGAGGGGCCGCAGGGAGAGGCTGGGAACCCGGGAAGGGAGGTGGTGATTCACATCCACGTCTGCGCCATATCTGGGTCAGAGAGAGGAAGAAGAGTGGAGGTTTAGAAACAAGGTCAACAGCACTATGACTGCAGCCCAGAGGGACAAAATGGCAGGGGGATGAGGCTGAAGGACACCCAGAGGGTGAGCACCCTCTGGGGCCCACAACCCAATAACCACCCATACCTACCGTCAGTGGAGATGACAAATCCAGCACATTCTGATCTTCAAGCAGCAAAGCCCAGGCATTGGCAAAAGGAGGTGCAGCTGAGGAACATCCTTCCTTGCCCTCCTGAAGGATGTGCCAAGCACAGCCTTGGCATAATGGACGGCTCAGCCCTGAGGCAGCACCACATAATGCTGGACACTATTGAGCCAGCTGTGGAGCAGGGATGTTTCCAAATGACTCATTTGAAGAGATGCAGTGAAATAACTTCCCCACCAGGATAAGAGAGGTCAAAAAGCAATACCGGTAATCGATCTGACTGTCACAAACAGCAGGGAAACGGAAACAGAAACCTGCACTCAACAGTGAAATACAGATGACAAAACCCTGCTCCCAAAGGAGCAACAACAACAAAAAATCCTACAAAAAAAAGTTAAAAGAACCAAAGCCCTATTTCTGCTGGTTCACAACTTAGTGCCATCTGCACTTACCAAAAGGAAGTGCGCTTGCGGATGCTGCCTCCGTTTCATGCTGATGCTGATGTCCACTGAGCAGTGCTTTTAGCTGCTGTCATGTCTTCTCTGCATCACAGCGAGCCCTGGTGCTGTGTGGTTTCTCTGTTTTAGTGTGGCCAAAGGATCCTCTCACCCTTTATGCTCTGGGTCAGCCCTCAGTTACTCTGCAGTTACAATGCAACAGCCTGATCCCTTCACAGCATGATCACATCACAAACCGCAAGGAAAGAAACCTCACAGTATAACCACCAAGATTCCCTCCAACGCTCTTATGAAATGGATCTCTACTCTTGAGCTATGAGTGATTTACTATCAATGGATACAATTTCACCTATTGCTTGGTTCAGCTGTTGCAGTAGTACTCGGGAATCCTAATGGTGCTGCCATGACTAAAAAAAAACCTGAACTAGGTGATGTTTAGACACCTGCAGCAAGCCTGACTGGGTTGGGCTTTCTCTTCAGGACACCAAGGCTCTCTCAAGCTGAATATTTCCTTGTATCTCAGCACAGGTGTCTTCCTCATTGCACTTCCCCTGCCGCATCCTTTCAGTCAACATTTTAAAAATCTCAGAGTGAGCTCTGTAACCCAAGACAGTGTTTTAAAGTAAAGCAACTCTGAAAAGTTCTGTAAAGTCCTTACTCCAAGATACTTAAAATTTTGGGCAATCTGACAATTTGGTATTAGCTTAGCAGCCTGGGGAGAGACATCGGCTAATAAAAAGATACTGGACAAACTCCAGTTCATTTTTTATCCTGTAAAGTTTTTCAAAATCTTGCTTTTAAATATTGCTGGCAAGGTATTCCCGAGAAGTAGATGTGTAGATCAACGCATCAGCTCTCCATGTGCTGCCGAAATACCACTCACTACATTTCACCCTGCCTGAGCAGATCTATCAGGGCAGATGATTCTCGGGGAAAGCAGTGTGTGAGCTGAACCCTGCACCAACATGCACGTGGCCATGGGGACATCGTCCGCTCAGCTTGCTGAGAAATGAGCAAGAAGTGGGGACCATCTCCCATTCTTTCTACTTGACAGTTTCCTCGGAGCTGCACTGGTATGGAAATCAACTTCCCCATGAGCAAAGAGGGAAGGAGAAAATCTCCAAGTATTTTGACATTTTTCTCTTCAAATCCTTCTGGCTGTTATTTTCTAGCACTTACAGTCACTGAATGTATTCCTTGGTGAGCATTTCTGTGCAAATCCAAATATACGTTCTTCTCTTTTACTGTCTCTTTCTACAACCTGTATTTTCCCCTTATCATTTGGCGTGAATGGCCCATGTATGTGTCCAGCATGGTCCCTTACACAAAAAGCTTCCCATTTAGAAGAAAGGAGGTATCACAACACACCACAGAGGAGGAGACTCAAGTCTCCTCACAGCCTACTGCTAGACCTTGAGCTCACTTGCTGCTGGTGCTGCAGAGGAAGCTTCCTGAGGGATAGGAGGTCACCAGTCACCCACCCACCACTCAGCTAAGGTTACTATTCATCACCTCACAACAATGGCCATCATTCCTGGCCCCAGAGAAGCCACCCCTCTGACAAAGCTGACAAAGGGACACTGAATCAGATACCACAAAGGGTGTCCTAGTGATGGGCAAACACCAAGCAGCTGAGGACAGCCAGTGCCAGTTACAAGCATCTCTCCTCCCAAGGGTAGAAGATGGTCAGAGCAGCAGAGCTAAGCAAAGGAGACATGTTGCTAAATGATTTTCAGTTCACTGTGGGATCCACCTAAGGATCCCCAGATGACTAAGAGGGGAGATTTAGGCCACACAGAAGGAAGAAATTTTTTACCCTGGGGGTGGTGAGACCCTGGCCCAGGTTGTCCAGAGAGGTGATTGTTGCCCCATGCCTGGAAACTTGCTAGGTGAGGTTAGGTGGGGCTCTGAGGTCTAGTTGCAGATGTCCCTGCTCCCTGCAGGGGGGGGTTGGACTGGACGCTTTTTAAATGATCCTTCCAACCCAAACCAGTCTATGATTCTATATTCTCACCTGATCAGCTCATGGAGGATGTCTGCCCGGCCCACGCGTGCTGCATGGTAGACAGGGGTGCTGCGGTGGTGCCGGCTGCCATTGGGGTCAGCCCCAGCTTCCAGGAGGATCTTGGCACACTCGAGATGCCCATTGACCACAGCCACATAGAGGGCAGTCTGGCCCTTCACATCCACTAGGTCGATCTCAGCACCTTTGCGGAGGAGGAAGTCAACGCAGGGGCCGTGGCCGGCGGTGGCAGCAATGCGCAGTGGTGTGCAGGGCAGCCAGCCGCAGCACCACACTGACTTCTCGTTGATCCGGCTGCCATTGAGGGATGGAGGAGAGGAAATGCTGGGTCAGAGAAGTCTTCAGACCACCTTGCACCACTCCACTTTCCCCAGCCCACGAAGACGATGCTGGAAGAGCCCAAACTGCTCCCTTGAAGCTTTTTGTCCCCATTTTGGCACATTAAAGCAGCCCTGAATAGCTCCTGACAATGACCTGAAGGACGGAGACTACAGCATGTACCAGAGTAGTGCCTGGAAGATGGGCTTTATCACAGCTCTGCAGTGTCAGGATCTGCATATATGCACAGTGACGGACAAACCCTGCCTCAAAACGCAGTCAAAAGACAACCGTTCACACAGAGATGTCCCAAATCAGCAGTGACCAAGCTGAGGACCCACTACTCCAAAGGGGGCAAAAAGTCATCAAAAGCAGCAGAGAAACAGCAAGAGGACAGGGGAGGGAGCAATGCCAGGAAATGCGCATCCCTATCACCCCACTGGCAACGTCCACACCCACCACAGGACATCAACACAAATCCAGGGAAATTCAGCCCTGCCAGCAAGGCGTGAGCCTGGGAGGTGTGGCCGTCCCGCACCCAACAGCATTAGTAGGCCATTAACATCCTTGCTGGACGGCTGTACTGGCCTAAGAGCCTTTTCCGGTTTATTGAAAGAGATGGCTCTGGCTGGTGGCTGCTAAGATCCCCTCTGAAATTATTTGTTAGCCATTGTGGTCACCCAATCTCATCCAGACCCTACAAATCTCAGCAACATCCAGATCTCACTCTCCTACACTTGCTGTGGGTCCCACCTGAGCAGGAACATGCAGGGAGGAAGGGATTTTTTTAAGGCAAATATTTAAGGCTGGCAGAAGTGCTCTTTAGCCCATGCAGCAGTGGATTTTCTCTTCCAGCGTGCTCCATGGAGGCCCGTGGAGATGGTAGAGGACAAAAGAGCTTTTACACTGTTCATTTACAGAGTTTGCTGGGAAAGCAACTCCACAAGTCAGATTTTCAACCACGTTTTAGAGGAGTAATATAAACCCTGAATCAAGCCCTCAGCTGTCAAGCCTTGTGATAAAGGCACTCCCTTTAACCTTGGAGGTTTGGGGATCTCCACCCCACCCCTACCCCCGAATTCAAAGAAGTCACTTCTCTTGTCACTCCACCACCAGTGCAGTGGTACCGCAGGTCCAGCTCTCCTCCTCCTGCCATACTTTGCTTTTCCCTGCAAGGAAGGATGGCTGGCACTGCTGCCACAAGGTTCCCATGAAGTGTGAGACACAAATAAGGTAAAAATCTAAGACCAAGTGTCCAAAGAGTTGCCCAGATGGTGGAAAGAGGGGCTGGCTCACTCTCGCTTTTGCTAAAAAGACACTTTTTTTTGAGGCTGGGGGACAGTTTACACTCTAAGCTGTTTTCTCCATGGTGCAGGAAAATTACTTAACTATCCCCACAGTCACAGACTTTGCACTGAGCAGATTTTGTAATGTAGGATGTTTTCGGTTCACATTCAGTTGTAAATCCCTTTTGTATGTTTTTCCAATTATACACAGGCTCCTATTTTCATGGTATTACATTTCTACTCCATTCTGAAAAGAGCTCGTAAGCAGCTGCCACACGCTCACAAATGGGTGTGAAATTTGGCTCCTCAGAGACCACAGAGGGGATGATTTCAGGAGAGAGAGAAGCATCATCCCAACCCAACACCTATCCTGTAAAACCAGAGTGAGATGAGTGTCTCCAAAAGGAACATGCTATGGGGATATGGCTGCGGGATTAGCCACCCCAGGAAGTCATTAGCTAAAATTGTTGAAGCACGTCCTCACACCCTTGTCCCTGTGAGGTCTCCAAAGCCAGCATGATTAGGACTTCAGCCCCTTGTCCCTGTGATGGTCTGCAAATCCAGGATGAGCACGACCTTGAGCCCTTGTCCCCATGAGGGTGACCAAATCCATCATGACCAGGACCTCACACCCTTGTCCCCATGAGGGCCTTCAAAACCAGCAGGAGCAGAACCTCACACCTTTGTCCCTGTGAGGGTCTCCAAAGCTAGGGCTGAGGGGTGGATGTGAGAAGCCCCCCTCACCTTTGGAAGCCTCCCTCTCACCTTTGGAACCATCCCCCCTTCACCTCTGGAAGCCCCCCCCATCATTGGAAGACACCCCCCCCCCTCATCTTTGGAAGCCCTCCCGCTCCTCACCTTTGGAATTGCCCCACATACACACCTCTGGAAGCCCCCCCCCCCACACACCTTTGCAATCTCTCCTCTTTCAGCAGGCTCTTGAGGGTGGGCAGGTCCCCCACGTAGGCCGCGTCGTGCAGCCGGGTGTCCTCGCAGTGCTCGATGGGGTGGTCACAAAACTGCTCCCGCAGCCATTCCTTCAGGTTCCGACCTGCGCTGGAGAGAAAGCCGAGGGGGAAGAGCCGGGATGCGGCTGCCCGAGGCGACAGGGTGATGGAGCGGGGACCTGTCCCGTTCCCTCCCGAACGATGCCCCTTGGGATGGCGGCGGGCCCACAGCGGGCAGCTTCCACACACCCCCGGCCCTACGTTACCTGCCTGCGCGCCTGAGGAGGAGGAGGCAGCGGGCGGATCCCCGCCACCGGGGGGGCCGCCCTCCGCCATCTGCGCCTGGCACCGCCGGGATCGGCCGCCCTCCCCGCCGGCAGCACTCCCCCGGCCGCCGCCGCCCTCCCTCCCTCCCCAGGCCGGCCTGATTGGTGCCTGCCGGCCCGGCGGCTTCCTGCCTCCGCGTTAAGGTGGTTTTCCCCGGCGGGAGGAAAGGACGTTTCGGCTTCGCTCGGGCAGCGCCGAGCAACGCCGGAGCCATTCCTCCTTCAGAGCCGCCCCGCCGCGGGAGGGAGGGAGGTTGCAGGGACCCGGCCCGGCTCGGCTCGGCTCGACCCGACTGGCTACAGCCCACAGCGGCCCGAACCGAGGCCCTTAGCCCGGCAGAGCTCGGTTGCTGCTAAAAGGGCCTGAAGGCTCCTTCTTCAGCAACGGGCTAAATTGAAGCTGAGAATTTAAAGTATTGGTCCCATGCCCTGGAGCAAGCTCACGGCCGTCACCTGCACCACTGCAGAGTCCCACAGAGTCACAGCATCCCAGCATGGTGGGGGTTGGAAGGAACCTCTGGAGATCATCTCGTCCAACACCCCTGCCCATCAAGGTCACCCAGAGCAGGATGCCCAGTATCGCATTGTCCAGACACGTTTGGAATCTCAACAGAGAATGAGATTCCACAGCCTCTCTGGGCAGCCTGGGCCAGGCGCTGGGAGCTTCAAAGGAAATAAGTTTTTCCTCCTGTTCAGATGGAACCTCCTAGGTTCCAGTTTGTGCCCCTTGTCCTGTTGCTGGCCACTGGTGACAAGAGTCTGGCCCCATCCTCTTGACCCCCACCCTTTAGATATTGATCAGCATTGATCAGATCCCCTCTCAGTCTTCTCCAGGCTCAACACCCTCAGGTCTTTCAGCATTTCCTCATCACAGAGATGCTCCAGTCCCCTCAGCATATTCGTAGCCTCCACTGGACTCTCTCCAGTAGTACCTTGTCTCTGTTGAGCTGGGGAGCCCAGAACTGGACCCAATACTCAGATGTGGCCTCCCCAGGGGCAGGGTAGAAGGGGAAGAGAACCTCCCTTGATCCACTGACCACAGTCTTCTTGATGCACCCCAGGATACCACTGGCCTTCTTGGCCACAAGGGCACATTGCTGGCTCATTGTGAACTTGTGCACCTTCTCTGCAGTGTGAAAGACCAACCCATACCAAGTGTTTGAAAGCTAGTATAGTGGACAGTGTTTCTTTTAGGATAGACAAGGTTTCCCACAGCTAAAAGCTGCAGAGTTTTTATGTGATCATAAGAAAGACTTGGACCTGTTGGAGCAGGTCCAGAGGAGGCCACAGAAGTGATCTGAGTGCTGGAACCCCTCTGTGAGGACAGGATGCGAGGGCTGGGGTGGTTCAGCCTGTAGAGAAGAGAAGGCTCAGGGCAGACCTCAATATGGCCTTTCAGTATCTGAAGGGGCCTATAAGAAAGCTGGATAGGAGCTTTTTTTTTTTTTATCAGGGCCTGTTGCAACAGGACAAGGGGTGATGGTTTTAAACTAAAAAGGGGAGATTTAGACTAGAGAGAAGGAAGACATTTTTTACAGTGAGAGTAGTGAGACACTGGCCCAGGTTGCCCAGAGAGG
>JAAGNO010028309.1:39519-66671 GCA_033439905.1 Ceryle rudis | reverse complement strand
TCCAGAGCTGGCCCCAGCACTGCAGGGGGGTCTCCCCAGAGCAGAGCCCTGGGAGCAGAGGGGCAGGATCCCCCCCTGGCCTTGCTGCCCACGCTGCTGGGGGTGCAGCCCAAGGTGCCATTGGCTGCTGGGCTGTGAGTGCACGGGGCCGGCTCAGCTCCGGTTTCTCCCTCCGAAGGGCTGCTCGTGATCCCTTCGCCGCCAGCCTGTGCTGATAGTGGGGACTACCCCAACCCAGGAGCAGGACCTCACACTTGGCCTTGTTGACCCTCATGAGGTTCATGCTGCTCCACTTCTCAAGCTTGTCCAGGTCCCTCCGGATGGATCCTGTCCCTCAGGCTACCAACCAATTCACCAAGCTTGGTGGCATCTGCAAACTTGCCAAGGGTGCAATGGCAGAAGCTATTCTGATAACTTTAGGATCTCTCCCCAGCTCTGTTTCTAGATTGTGGATTTTAGAAGGCATCCAAGTCTGCTGCTACTCCTGAGATTTCAGATCACCCTTCACCATTTTGTTGCTCTTCAGTTTTAAGAAGCCCCAAAGCCGCAGTCACATGCCCTGTAACTGCTTGAGGAACTCAGCGTGGCAATAACAAAAATGTTGATTTGTATCTCACTAGCATATAAGCCTGTAGCAACTATACCAGTAAACATTTTATTGGTTATAATTCATTATATGAAACTTATCTATTAGGTATACACGTATTCATATTTATGAATATGTTCAAGACCAGGTTGGATAGGGCTTTATCAACCTGGTTTACTGGGAGGTGTCCCTGCCTGGGCTGGAACCAGATGATCTTTAAAGGTCCCTTCCAACCCAAACCATTCTATGAAACTTTGCAATCCTGCCTCACGCTTTGCTCAGCCAGGATGATGAGAAACACACCGCCAGCAGCTGGTAATGTATTTTCACATGTTCCATTAGAGCTGATGGTTAATCGCTGCTAGCACATGGCACCTTTGGAACATGAGGGCAAGAGACCCTCTGTCCTCCTGAAGGACAACTGCACATTGGGGACCTTTAGGGCTACAGCAGAGAGCGAGCTGCCAAAAGGCAGTGGAAGTTCAGTCTGTCCTGGGATTTATGGGATCACCAGGCAGGAATATGAAGTACAGAAGAAAAACGTACACCCAGCTTTTGCCTCCTTGCACGAAGGGCCTTGGTAGGGTTCCCACATAGGACTATACCAAGTCCTAAGGAAAAAGGAAAAAAAAAGAAAACATTTTACTCCAGCATTTAACAAACAGTGCTGTCTTTGAAACCAGTCAGCAGCAGCAGCATCTCCCACCAAGAGGAAGATGCAGTATTTCATGGCAAGGGTTCACAGTGTCAGCTGGTGTGGCCCGACGCTGCTGCTGAGAGGCAGTTTCTCTGTTTCTACCAGAACCTGTCTCCTCCTGCTCCTGCCCTGCCTCCTCACCATGCTGGTGCAAGCATTTGTGAGGCCACAGGGTGAGTCAGATCAGGGAACAGATCCACATTAAAACGCAATCCTGCTTTTGGGAGTTTCGTTTGCTTTGCTGGGTTATTTTTCAGCTGGATCTCACTCAGAATCAGGTCTCTCACTGTCAAAGTCTTTCTAGAAGGCAGGGCGGGATGTCTTGGGAAGTGCCAGAGATTGTACCAGAAGTGAACCCCCTTTGCATCCAGATATCCCCAAGAGCTTCTAACTTGGCAGGACTTTCATGTGGCCAGAGCACAAAGGGCAGCGGTACACTTGTGTTTTGGGCTAGCCTGTAGATCAGGTATGTAAAGTCAAGGAACCGACTCCTCTTCCTGAGGGACCCACCCCTGGAAACCCAAACGAAAGGGCTCATTGACAGCAGGGCTGCTGTTGCAGGGTGACACTGCAGTGACATATAGTCTGAGCACATAAAGTCATGTAGATGTGGTGCATAGGGACGCTGTTCAGCAGCAGACATACAGAGTAGTGTTGATGGTTGGACTCAAAGATCTTGAAAGTCTTTTCCAACCTAGATGATTCTATGATTTTATGATTCTATGATTCAAGGGGGAGTGAATGTGCATCACCACAGGACTACCTTGGAACAGATTCCTATGGCTGAACAAGACATGGCCAGATTAAGTGAGGCCCAGCTAGGCTGGTGTGTAATTTCAAGGCCAGCAGGACAGCTTTTGTTGAGGTGTGAAAGGTGAGGTCAGCAAGGGAGCACCACTGCAGTATGAGGCTGCTGAGAGGGACAGCAGCACAGAATGCGTGGGGGTGAGGGGTTGAGGTGGGGTTGAAGCCCAGACGACTTGCATCTTCTGCGGCAGGGGGACATGAAGGCAGGCCCATGCTAGAGCATATGAGTGCCATGGAAGAAAACATACACTGAACCTGATCTAGCAGTGGCATGGGTGGGTGGTATTCAAAGCACCCAGAGCTTCATCAGCAATAATAACATTTAGAAGGAGGTGGAGGTGTGGGAAAGAACAGGATTTAAAAAACTCATACATTACCATGTGTCAATTCACTGGAGCTATCTTCTGTGGAGAGCTCATCAGGAACAGCAGGACGTGGAGGAGGATGGCCACTGTACAAGAGGAGGGCATTGCTAGATCTCCCTGCGTCAGCAGACCACTGCGCAGTTCCCGGTCTGGAAGTTGTCCAGGGTTCTGAGCCACATCCAGACTGCCTTGTTACTGCCCCAAGAGAGAGGATTTGCTACTGTAAGCACAGTGGGCAAGGCTTCAAACCACACCATCACTCTATGCTGCTTGCACAGTCAGAGCCGTAGGGGACAGAAAAATAGGTCATGCTGGAATGGGCCAAGAAACATGCTGGAATGGGTCAAGCGTGGTGACAGAGGCCTTCCTGGTGCTTCATACAGTCCCTTGTAGCTGACCTCCGCAGATGGCAGAACTTGGGGACCAAAGCCCCTTCCTATCCTCCTCCTGCTCCTGGGCACCAGAGACCAGCTGCTGGCTGAGTATGGGGTCAGGAACTGCTCTGTACTCACCACCCACCTCCAACTGCTCCACAGGTGATGCTGGAGGTGTCCTGGGCTCTGCTTCTTTGCCTGCCTGTATGCCCAGGGTCAGAGGAAGCTGCGTCTTGTTTGCTGCCCACCTGCCTGTGGGACAACCACTGCAGGCTTGCCGCAGGCACAGTCCAAGCCCCCGGCCTTAAAATATATTGATTAAATGCCCAGACACAATGCAGATGGTGATGGCCATGTTACCAAAGCTGTTAGACAAGCAGGGCAAACTACGTACCAAGAAAAGATTTTTTTCCAGTACTTCCTCAGAGAGAAATACTTCTCTACCACAGAAAGAAAGGTGAAAACTGAGTTTTTGTAGTGTTACAGGGTAGGGTGGATTACACAAAGTCTAGTGAAGGACAACACAGCCTTGTCCTCTTACCTGCCTGACCACCAGCTGTCCTGGGAGCAGAACACAACTGTGAGAGCAGCCAACAACACACAGGAGAGGGAGTTTCAGCTCGGTGCACAGAAGAATAGTGCACTTTGTACAGTGTTGAGCATCTACAGCTCCACAGCAGAGCCATCATCTCTGTAATAATGTGACCATTTTCTTAAGAGCTGGGGGTTAGGGACCTTTAAAATGTCTCGGCCATAACTGTTAATACAAACCCATGAAGTACACATCATGTGAAAAGTACATGAGTCAACATCGCTATGGGAAAGAAAATAGATGGGGATGTCTGAACCTGGCCGTTGGGTTTCGAGCTGAAGGCCCTAAGTGCAGTTACATTAGGAAACAATATGAATTCACAGTTTTGTGCTCCATCCCCACTGTTTTTGTCAGCTCCCTTTGTTAACTAGTTTTCTGAACCACAGCTGATGTTGCCGAAGCAGGTTCACCGACGGATCGGATTTTAATGGATTTTTTCCCTACCATAACTACTATTACAACTAATTGTTCAGGCCCACAGGGATTAAATAAAGGACAAGCGTACGTAGTTATTCCAAAACAAGGTAAATTTTTAATGGAGCACAGTTGGCAGGCAAGGCACAACTTGGGGGGGCAGTTGAGGAGGCAGCTGGGAAGCCAACTGCATTGCCCAAACTAATGGGAAGAAACAGAAGCAGTTATAGGAAATGCTTTGTAATATTTAATGGTACGTGATAAGATACATGTAGCACGATCTGTAAAAGCACAGACATCTGAACTACAACTCAGGCTACAGGCAAAGGGACAACAGATTTGTTTTCAAAGCATTTACTCTCTACTAATGAATGTAATGGACTTAATCACAGAGGCAAAGAGAATGGAACAGATCTCTTAGGAGATCACGCAATCTCAGTTGCTAGGATGTTGCTACCATTGCAAAGCGGTGACCAAATTGCCTTTCCTGTTATTGAACTGGAGTAGGAAATCCTGCTACATCCATGCTATGTGGGATTGACAGCTGCCACGGAAAGGGCTGTGACAGCTGGGGTTGAAATACCCCTTCCCAAGCTTCACTTCTTCCCATCACGCTGAACAAATGCTAAGTACAGACTCTCGACTACTGCTGTATTTGCTTGATGCTCTAGAAGTCGTCTGCATTTTTCTGATCTTGATGTCCAGCTCAGAACACCTTTCATTTAAATCTGCACTATGCTGAATCCCAGCTTCCTCACTTCCCAAGTGAAGAAGACAATGTCCTTTGACCCCTCACTATAATTAAATGCTAGCTTTGAAGAGGCCAGATTGCTCTTTGTTTTAATTCTTCACACATCATATCCTGAAAAATGAACTCCGACAGGAAACCTGACATACCTAACCAGGAGAAGTCTCCAGCTAAACCACCTTCCTTGATGAATTCATTGATGATCAGCCAATCCTCGTGCATCTTCTTGGCAGGAAGGAGAGTAGTCTGGCTTGCTGGTATTTCATCCAAATACTCCAAGTGGGGAATGAGTTTTTTTACTTCAGCTCTGTAATTATAATCTGGTTCCTAAAGAAATTGAGAAAGTGGTCACATGAGCAGTGTATTGAACAGACCATGGACTTCCACCAGCAGCACAGCAGCATTCAGTTTCTATGACTGCCATGTAACTGGAAACACCTCTACCAGGCAAACCCATTCACACCATTCAACAGAAATAACTACAGTCAGGAGTTTCATTTCACTGCTGATGGAAAAAGAAAGAGCGTTTCCATGGGTCGTGTTTGTAGTCACACCCGTAAACCTGCTACAGCGAATGAACTGCACGGATATCCTGGGGCAGTCCTCAGGGGTTCGCTGTGTGTGATTTTACACGCCGTCAGAAGCCACGGCTCGCTTCAGACAACGTTTTCTTTGGCGAGAGGTCGCACAGAAGGTTAAAATGGGCTGCACTTGGGTTTCTTTCCTGTGTGCTGGGAAAGCAGCGCAATTGCTCCCAGTGCACATGGGCTCGGTGTGAAAGCCACGGGGGCAAGCGCAGGGGCAGCCCCCATCGGTGTGCGAGGGTGGAGATGACACGTTGTAAACTGATTCATGAGCTCACACCAGTGCCTGGGGACCTCGGAGCAGCAAGACCAATCCAGAACAGCTAAAATTGTACTGAGAGCACACAGCAAATTGGTCTGGTTTGGTGGATTCCAGCGGTAGAAAGACACCTTTACGTGGCACCTGTGTGTTTGGGAAAATTTTGTGACATCTCGGGTCTGACTGGGTCGCGCTGCTTTGCAACAGGAATATTTTTTGTTAAAATAGTCTCAGATTACAAAAGGCAGCAATCGATGACGGTGGTGTCTTCTACTTAAAGTATAAAGGAACCGTGCAGTACTGTTGAACAGCAGAATACGAATGGACAGCTGCCTACCAAGCAATTGCCCCAGCCAGATGAACATTGAGCTTTTCAAGACTTTGAGCACAATATTAGAAATGCCCCCAAAAGCCACGTCCTCGTTCAACGTGGAGCTGCCACGAACAGATATCTCTCTGTGGGACCCGGCTGTCTGTCTGCTCCCTCCCTTCACACGGTGCAGCACCGAGGCTGGCAGAGGGAACTCGCCAAATAAAGCCGGTGGTGGTGGCTGTTTTTTCTTAAGAGGCAGACACTAAATTTCTCTCACTAAGCCTTTAATCTTAATTTAGAAAATGAGTCAACCAATGCCCAGTGCTACCCTGTACCACGTGGGCTCTGAGCAGGGCCTGGGCTACAGCCAATTTCCAGCCATGTCCTCTTGGAGAGGATCATCATGTTACGCTCATGTTACATTAACTGCAACAGAGGCTGCAGAATTTATCATCAGGTTGCTGCTCTTGGTTTAGATAACAGGGGAAGATGAGCTCATCTGAAAATCAAATTACAAAGAGCAAACAGGCTGTCTGAAGAAAGAGCAGTAAATTTAGCTGGACCACTCTGCAGATTAAATAAATAGGAGAGCTTTTCAGAGCTGTAGCAAGGGACAGGCTACAGGGATATTGAGGAATTAGAGCTGGTCATCTAGGGCACACCAAAGTAGCCAACATCTATTCTTTTCTATGTTTCAGGTGGCTTTTCTATACCCTGAAGAAATGCAAACATCAGCTGAAGCCAAGAAAGCAACAAAGCCCATGGAAAATCTCTCAGCCAGCTTTGTAACCACCCCAGGGCTGAGCAGCTTCTCAACATGGAGACAGGGTGGGAGACTCTGGCAAACTCACAGCCTGCCTCTGTCACAGAACATACTGTTGTGCAGACTCCCTCATGAAATCTGGGCTGGCATTTGAATACAACTACTGGCACAGGAGCAGAGCTGGCCATTCAGTGTGGAGAAGAGCAGCAGGACACACCACCATATGCCACTCCTCTTTCAATTCCTGTTAGTTGACAACGTGCAGAAGCATCCCAAGGACGGATTTCCTCAGCTAAACAAACCAGGGCAAATCTGACATTTCTCCACTACGAGTACAGTTAAGAACTGAAGAGGCCAAGTGAAAACTATGTCCTCCAAACTCACCACTTCCATTGAGCAGGAAGAGCATAGGAGTAGAAACAGACTTTCTACGCTGTTAGGATATATGGCACCATTTCATGGTAGGAAGCTATGAGAAGGGACATGTCAGGAGTCATGTTTGTCTCCGTGAGAGACGTTCTTTGTCCATCAGAAGCGGGCAGTGCTTCCTTACTGTAGGAATATGTTTTTCCCTCTCATGACTGCATTTTCTCTGAGGGAGAAATGTCGATGGAGAAAGCATTTTGGTTACAAACAGTGACAAGTGTGGTCTCTACCAGTTGAGAACAGAATGGCAAGTGTATAGTATCTTCTTTTGGATTCCAGAGAGGGACATTGTGATAGCTAGAGCACTACCTTCTGTGGCTCTTTTCACTGAGGGATATGACCAAGCCAACAATTACATCTGAAAAATGCTAATAACTCACGCATCTAAAAAGTGCAAAGATTTAAAATACACACATCTCCTGTATGAGTGAGTTTCAGTGGCAGCACCTCAGTTCTCAACTCTAAATCCCAGACAAGTATCACATCTGACCTTTTATGCAAACTAATGTCTCAGGCATGATGACTTTTTGGCACATGGAGTCACAGCACCAGGTCCTGCTCTGCTTCCCAACCCTTGTGTCACCAGCTCTCCACAGCACTGCTGGGGACGGCGCCAGCCTTTACTGAGTGCTGGGTATATTCTGAAAGGCCTGGATGATGTACAGTGTGAGCTGGCCATAAACTGCCATCTGATGATATGAGTTAGACATTATGTCACCACAATGAGGAACAGTCTTATTTGATCAAGTTTTGTAAATTCTGGTTTTCCTCCAGTTACCTTTTCAGTACGTGCCAAGCTGCTTGTTTCTACATCCCAGCAATGTTGTTTTTTTTAAGCAGGGGGAAGTGAAAGACCTCTAAGAGTGTTCATGTAGAATTAGACATCCCTTCCTTTTGTTGTTGAGTGCCCTGAAACCCAAAGCAGATCAAGTATCACCGTGCTTTCATCTTTGGGACACAGAGGATCTCATGCCCTCAACAAAAGACATTCACGGAAATGATTTTCTCATTCCAGTCCATAGGAGGTGAATCTCTGTGTTTTGTACCTTCAGCTTTTGCTGAAGGTCTTTTTGGTCATTTGATTTCAACCTTTCAGGGGAAAGGACAACAAGCAGTTCCTGCAATATAGCTTTTCCTAGTTATCTCAAGCATCATCTGCCTAAGGGTTCAACCTTTCAGCACAATAGTCCTGGAGGACTTGATCATGGACATCCAAGAGAGCCTCCAAAGGAAATACAAAAGCCCAAAGACATATATCTGAGACACTGCTGTTGACAAATCTTGTAAAATACTTTCTTAACCCACAGCAAGATCCCTCCAGGCTAGAAGGATGTCATACAACTGGATACATGCTCTCCTTAGTCACCCTTTAAGATGCCTGTTTGCACTGCAAGCTGGGAGAAGATAGAATAGCTGTATGGATCCAGTCAGCTGCTTTCTAGTTTAATCCAATTCTTGCAGGTAAGAAGGAACACATTGCTAGGAGACAGGCCTGAGTCTTCACTAGCACTCCTTGTATTACATTTGTGCTCATCTTGGAGACAATACCCATGAAAGGACAAAATGAACAGAAATGAAAGCTGGGAAATACATCCCATATGATTGCTCAGAATGACACCACAGGAAGATGGAGAAACATTCTTCACTTCCAACTCAGACTGAGAAAGCACTGCCATAAATTAACACAACGTGTACAAACCAAGTCCTCACCTCTGCAGATTCTGCAGTTGGCTTCAGACAAATAAGGTTACCCTCCACTGTCAGGTGGCTCAGCTTGCCACAGAGTCCCAGGTACTGCATCTGGTTGATGTCCTCAATGTTGTTCCCTTCCAGGTCTAAAACCTCAAGGTGATCCAACCATATCAGCTGGCTCAGGTCAGAGATGTTGTTATAGGCTATGTAGAGTTCCTCAGCAGAAGTAAACAGCATGAATATGTAAATCACAGGCTTGCACAAATAACACTCAAGCTTTGCAAAATCTTTTCTAATCTTGGAAATATTACAAGGCACAGCACGAAATTAGCACGGAAGTGAGCACTTTTCAAGTGTGGCTGCTGCTGCCTTAAATAACTCTGGCTAATACAGCAACAAACGCTACGCTGCATTAGGCATCTTCAGGCTCAGACCTGACTGTTACACCTTGTTTAAAAAAAATACTGTAGCATCTTTTAAACTAACACATGTAATTCAAGGCATCCAACCAAAGCCCTTTAGAAAAACAAATGGTGAGAAGACAACAAAGACTACAAGTGTATCAACTGAAGACAGTTTTGAGATCATCATTCAGCAGGACACATTTACACTTACTTTTAGAGAGCTGCAGGAAGAGATGCCATCTAAATCCGAAAGCCCACAGCGAGCCATCCACAGGACACGGAGGTGAGACAACGTGGTTCCGAGATCCCTTATAAAAGAAACAATTCAAGCGTTGTTTGAATGGATGAAGGAACTCAAGACTTGCCTTTCTTAGTTCTAAGATTAGGCCATTGCTACTTCCTTCAAAACTCACGTTGTTTACAATAAAGGTCATTAAAAACGGCAAAGGCGGAGAATAAAATTGTACACCTCTCTAACTCTCTCTCACACGGACATCATGCCTGACATCATGCCACCCCAGTTCAGTTTGATTAAGATTCATCCAAGAGCTACATCATGGTAATTCTGTCATAAATTGCAGGTAGGTGAGGTTTGCTTATGCTGGCATCATTTGCTCTACACACATAACCCAAATTAACATACTTGAGGTGATTGTACAATCACCTCTGTCTCTTTATGGAGTTATCTTTCTTCTGATTTTGCAGTTGAAAGGAATAGTACTCTTGCAAAGAACACTTTTTTTTTGGCAGAAAATTATAATCCTTTCCATCCAGTTTTCCCGACCTTTAAATATAGCAAAATATAAATAAAGAATCATTTATATGAATTCCAAACTTTCTTGTCCTAACCCAGAGAAGCACATTCTGACCTGCTTAACTCCACGCAAGTCTCACTGATATTGCAGCAGCACACAGTGCAAAGATAACTCACGAGGCAAAAATGATGGCAAATCAAACTGGGGGCTTAATCATCTTCCACCCCGGTAACATGAAGTTGCATAAAGCCACTACTCAGACACAAACAAAATGTGCGCCTTTATCAAATCCCAAACCAACCAAAAGCTCAGAATTCTCTATTGTAGCCATGGTATCGGATTATCTGAATAACGAAGAACCAAACGGTGGGGAATGAAATACGAGGACAGTTTAGCAGTGGAGGTGGGAAACAGCAGGGGGTTCACTGTCTAGGGAAAAACTGCAGAAGATAAAAGAATATGGTCATGGGGTCTGTTTCCATCTTGGAATAAGGTAACAGTTCCCTTAGTCATGTCTCCTCTTTATGCACCATGGGGAAAAAGAGCGGCTTTGCACTGCCCTTTGAAAACCTCCTGCAGCCTTGATGCAGCTTTGCACCAAACCCCCTCCAGCCAGCTTGCCTACTTCAGGGGGCTGCCCAGTCAGCCAGTCCCAGAGACCACAAGGGAAGGCTTTCACCAGTAGGGGTAGGTGTATTCTGGTCTGTGTTTCCTGTTGTTTCTCCATCATCTAAACACTTGGGAAGGGCCACATCAGGAGAAAGTAGACTGCATAATGCTGAATAAAGGATGGATGCACAGAAAAATATCCCCACATGCCTCTCTCCTCTGATTTGCCAACTACAAGGTTGAGTAGGAGTTTCTAGTGTGAAATTGGGGATTTTCACCCCTCTGTCTTCTGGGGCTTGGTTTGTTCATAGGTATCATTCAGTTCTACCTCATTTCATCCACCCTCTACTACTGCAGGGCCCCAGGCATTGGGGTGCCTCTTCCCATCTCTTCCCTGCATGCTGCAGATTGAAGTAAGCTGACAATGCAAAGCATTTACATAATGTTTTATCGCCTTTGCAGTACAAACAGTACAGCTGATCTAATAGCCAGAACCAAGCAAAGAAGAAAAATCTGTCACACGACACATTCGACACGTCTTTCCATCTAAGGCTATTCCTCCTTACAGGAGAAAACCCTCAACTGACAAACCACAATACCTCCAAGGAACGCTTGTCACTGTGGTACTGTGCCTGTGATCAGGTAAGCCCTTAAAAAGATGGAAGTTTGTCACATTTCTTTCTAAGAACTCATTTGGATTTGCCCACCCAGAAGAATTGTAATGTCCCTGTAGGTTGCCACATCCCCAGCCTTGCAGAAGCTTTTCAAGGGACTATTTACATTGTGCATATTTGATAAATATAAAAACCCACTGGTTCTACGGCTTCCTTAAGGAACAGATGCCTCCCAAACTAATATTTACAGGAATTTATTATTAGATTTGCAAGCTGCATGTCTATAATAAGAAAGAAATTAAATTCAATTACAAAAGCAAGGCTGGCACACCCATAAACACAAATATAGCATGAGGAGTATAGTGAAGGAACTACTCATGACCATCAAGCCCTGATGAGTTTTTCAAATTCCAGGCTAATTTTGTTGCAGAATTTTCTTATCTGTAAACCACTGAACATAGGTAAAGAGGTCACTCTTATTAATGTATCGTTGAAACGAGTGCTTCTGATGGACAACCTGTTTATTAGGCCAGCAAAACTTAAGACAATCCTACCCCAATGACTTTCCATATGGTACGGTATGGATAATGAATTTTAGTTTTAGTTTTACTTTGTCTTGCACTTCCAAACTGACAGCCTTTTGCCACAGAAGGTGCTTTGAGCAATATGCTTGTTTCTCCCTCAATACAAAGGATGCCGAACCAAAGCCAGGGATTAATTCCCAAGCAGTTTTTACACAAGGACTCAAGGAGAAACAGCTATTCCCTCCAGTGCTCAAACATTGATCACTTCAGGTGTTTTCAAGAATCAGTCCCCTGCTCCTGCTCAGAGCTCAAGGCGTCCCAGAGTTAAATCGTATTTTCCTCTGCATGTTATGGTTTCCAGTTCCAGTGCTGGCTATGGCTAAATCCCATGCACACAACGTCTGTTAAGTCACACGCAACATGTGTTTACTGGAAATTACCAGCTAACGAGTCCTCGAGCATTCTCCTGCTGCAGACACCATCAGAAAACACTGATTTAAATGACTTATATAACATAGCACCTTCACAATTTACTCTGCCAAGGGGATGGTCTCAAATCCATTCCAGTTTCACTCATGGTTGCAGCTCTGACTCCCCTATAGCTAACGGGCACAAGCCAGGTTTAAGGTTAATACTAATCAAAGTTGATCAGTATTAGTATTCTGGGCAAAGGCACGAGGTTGTATATTCCATGTCCTGGGTACTCGCAAAAGGCACTTTGCAGTGCAACCCGGTGTTTGGTAACAGGGTCTTGTTATTAAAAAATGCTTATGCAGATACCCCAGAAAAGAGAACATGGAAGCTGATGGGAACTGTTTTCTTGCGAGGCTGAAGTTGGCTGTCCCAAGCTCATCTTTAACCCAAGAAACACGATACTAAGAATGAACAAACTGTGTTACACAGAGTGTTTGCTATCAGCCAAGGGGTCTTTACCCCTGCCCTGCAACAACTCCTCCCCAGCTCTTGTGGAAAGCCAACAACTGTCTCTCCTTCCCTGCTACCACAGACAGGCAGCAGTGAGGAGAACTGGCAAAAGGACCTTTTCCTCCGCCCAGCCCCAACAGCAGAACTTTGCTGCAAGTTAAAGCCAGGAACAAAGATCCCCTTGCTGACTCTGGGGTAGAGCTAGAGGCTGGGCCAGGCAGTCACATTTTGGCCCTGTAGATTTTTAGTCCTGCATCCATAACGTGTCATAGAATCACAGAATCCTTTCAGTTGGAAAAGACATTTAAGATCATTGAATCCAACTATCAACATCACACTACTGTACAACATCTCCAGTCAGAGACACTATCACAAGTACATCTGCAAATATTTTATGCAGTAACTAACAAACTGATCTTTTGGAAGCTGTGTGAATCACACTGCAGCATCAGAGAAAATTCCTTCATTAATTACTATGCAGATAATTGCCCCCAAGAGCACGGCTGCTGTAAGGCGAAACAGCAACGGAGCTCAAAGCAAGCTGCTCCCAGCAACTGCCTGCACCTGCACTTCTGAAAACACTGCTGAAATATTCTGGCTGGTGAGAAAAGAACTCCGGGGCTTGCAAGAGATGGGAGGGTCTCCTCCGGGACCAGCTCTACTGCATCTGGCACATCCAGCCAGGAGGGGGTCAGCGCCGAGCGAGCTGAGGAGCACGCGCAACCTCCCTACGCCTGCAAGCGCGCACACGGAGATGTTTTCAGTTCTGAGAAGGACAGCAGGTCAGAGCAGCCCAAACCACAGAGATGCAGCTCGTGACTTTTTAATAAAAAATGGAATTAACTGGAAGCTGCGCTGTGATAATAGTTTATCAAGTTAAATTAATAGAATAATAACAATTTACTTGGGTAGTAAGAGAGAAAATCAGCTATCATTATACACGTAGTGAAACAAAAGACCCCCTCCAAAAATAATCATTGACCAAGACTAAAATTAATAAGACACACTCAGAGACCAGAACCCTCCCGTATTAGGCATGATATAGACATATAGAAAATGATGACATCTATTCCAAAAATAGGGTACAGGGTAAAACTGAGAAGTCTGACAGCTGAAATAGGAAGAAGATGCTGTACAAAGCTGGTGGCACTTGGTCGTACAATGCAGCGCAGGAGCACTCCAGTGATATGCAGACAACAAAGAGTGTCTACAAGGAAACAGAGGACACTGTAACAAAAATGTAGCTCCCACTAATGAACACAACAGATAATTCAATTCCAGTGGACAAGTGTCCCATCCTGAGTGACGTGGAAGCCAAGAACATTACAAAAAGGGCAAGGAATTAATAGGCAAAGCAATTATACATCCTGCTCACTTCTGCCACAGTTCCCACAGGTCAGGTTTGAAGCAGAGACAGAGGATGGGGTGGGATTGCATACTTCATGTCTTTGGTTGTGATAAACCGAGGATTATAGCCTCTGAGGCTGCCAAACCAGTGTCCTCCAAAGTAATTACTCCACACAGACACCTACACACTTGCCTGCAGAACATGCACCAAATACCAGATCACGTTTTTAGAATCCAAAAGTGCCAATAAACCAACACAGACTCCCCTAGCTTCACCTTGAACCCATAAAAGTGCATTTGTTATTGACTTAAAAGAAATAAAATTAATAAAGTGAAGGGTTTGAAACCTGGGTTCCAACTATCTCCAGATACTGCTGCAGGGATGGAAACTCACCGAACAGCTCTGTCTTTCTGTGAGGGTCTTGGCAACACCCTCCCCACTTGTGCACAACCATTTAGGACTTTTTCCCATGAAATGTGATGCTCCCACCTTGTCATCACTCCCCCAGACTGAAGGGAGAGCACAGGGGCAAGGCACAGTTTGGCTTACAACACCTAATAACAAGTTTGAGAAATAGTGTGTTCCTCTGTTAATCCAACGTGCTTGTTCTTTGGGGATTGATTCACTCCAGCCAAAATTTTACTGGACAGAGACCAGACCTGGAGAGCCAAATCCCGCTCTTGGTTTCACCACAATAAATCTTGAACAGCTCCACTGAGCTCAGGCTACCTAGTAAACACAACAGCACAACCCCAACCACATTCATCAGCTTGAAAACCTTTGTTTCTTTTGGAAGCTGTTATCACATCATTCACCTAGAAATAAAACAGTAAATCCACCAAACTTGCAAACTGTATCACAAAGCACACATGCGTCTGTTGAATAAATCTTCAGAAGCAATACATCTGAAATAGCCATTGCTGCGGATATTATTTATCTCTAAAGGTTGCTCTGAAACTGAATGCACTGGTAATCAGAGAGATTTAGATTTTAAAAGACTGGCTAAATTATGGACTTACAAAATAAAGGAAAAAAAAGAAGTATCTGAGCTCTGATCTACAGATATCAAGTTGAATTTGTCAAGCTACGCTGTGATAACAATGATCCAGTCCGTATGTCAGCACACAATGGTTTGGTTGTACAGATAATTCTGACATCAGAAGCAAAAACTTTTAAAGCCTGAATGTTATTTAAATCAGTAACATATGTTCTAACAGGCAGCTTACATAATGGTTTCATTGTACTCTCAAATAGCTGCAAAGTATTCAGAATTGTAAAACTGATTGCAAAACGAGCGTGTGCTGTTCATTCTTGATCAAACCCACGACACAGCTCCCAGCACTGCAAGAGCACTGAGGCCATGTCCTTATGTCCCTATGGTGTCATTTCACAGTTGAACAAGTGTCACACGAACGCAAAGTCCTGCCTCGCTTTGCAGCTTTGGTTGGGTTTGCGCTTACTCTTCCACATTCAAGTGGCAATATGCCGAAAACCCTCAGCTCGGGTCTCCTCTCTCTTGCACCTCATACAGCCACGGCACACAGGTTGCCTTTAGCATCACAGGCACCCTTACACAAGTGTGAAGCACTGCCCAGGGTGTAAGATAACATGGATTGTGTCCCATCTTTTGCTGCCAGAAGCCCATTTTTGGGCTAAAAAGCCATGGAAATGTAGCACCTCATATCCTGGCCTCATTTTTCCTTCTGAACCACGTGTCTTTTTCACAGTAAGGGTTCCTAACCCTGTGAAGACACACTATTGGAGACCTCAAAAGCAAGAGCAAAAAAGAGACTTTGCTGGGCAATTCTTGACCAAGCCCGAACTCATCAGAGGAAGGGAAGTAAGTGTAGTTTAAGCTGACCAGAAAGCATGTATCTACCAGAGGTCTTTTCAAATAACAACTGTGTCTATGAAATTCTGTTTTCATAACTCCCTTTTACATGCAAATGAAGAATTTCTGTGTGAATGGAAAGTTATTATTGCCAAAGGTCTTTGTAGAGGGGTGTCTCTGTTATCCCATCTTTTTGAGGCAGCCTTTGCATGAATTAAGGTGGTGTTTTCCAAGCAGGCTGCAGTGCGGATGCCACTGGCAGTATTTCTCCCAGCAAAAGGACCTCATTATTATATTCTGGGGTGGGTTTTTTGGTTGCTTTTAAGTTTCAAGGGTAGAAAAGGGCAAAGATCTGGCACATTGCTTTTTTAACCTGTGGAACTCTGCCACACGCTTTGCTGACAGGAAGATGGGTCTCTAGGGGAAAACGCAACGCCCCAGTGCTGAACCAGGGGTAAATCAGGGAGAGCAGATGGGGTTTCATGCTTTGGTCAGCCTGTGACTCTGCCTTCAGCACTCCAAAGTGGGAGCCTGCTGCTGCAGCTTTTGGGAGCTTGCTAAAGCACATGGTGACCATCAAGGAGCTACATGCTTTTGGCCAGTGCTTTCTCTAAACTGAAAGCGTGAAAATGACAGGAGACTACCTGGCTACAGCACTCAAAACCACAAACCATTCAAGGCAGTTTGGTTGCTGTCCAGGACTGGAGCCAGAGACCACAGTAGTGGTAGAATACTTGAGCTCTGCCCTGGACACGTGAACAATGCTTCAATCAGAGACACTTCCACCAAGATCAGTGCCAACCTCCCCTGCCTTAAGTGAGGCCGAGATACCCCCCTGTGGTGCCAGCAGGTAAGGATGGCATCTGGCAATGATGACAACAGAGGAAGAACCTAACCCCAGTGAGACACAGCTCTAGGCCATTCCTGATTTAACAACCTTTTCACTTGTCCTTGTTGCTTCTCATTGAACTCACTGTAGCAATCACAGTATTACACTGAGTGCTATACTACCAGTGAGCACTTTATTTTCCATGTCAGATTATACCTCATTTAAACCAAAAGTGCTTGCTGAGACCAAGAGGAGAGAGGTGTTGGTAAATGAAATCAAATGCCGATAAACATGTTTGTGTAACTGGTCATCATCGTGCTTGAGGTAACCCAGACACTCATTTCTGTTAGAGCTAATACACATGAAATGTAGCTTTAGTTTCAAGTGCTCTCATTTTTAGTTGCTGTCAAAAAAACCTCGAGCAGAATAATGGCCTTGATCAACACTGATGTACTCAGAGTCAGGAACAGCAATTCCCCAACACCCGGATACACAGCGTTGCGTGGGAAGGATAATGTAATTCTGTGTTAATTTCCTTTTGATCATTAAAACCGCTTGTCAGCTTAGTTACTGGTAGTGTTTTAGCAGTGAAAGATCAGTCACTTTAACTCAGCTCCCACAATCTGAAAGGAGTAGGAGTTGCCAAAGCGCGGTTCTGTGGGCCAAGACTTGCCCTTGATCTTTTTTTTTTCCCCTACCCTTCTCCAGCTCCCACCTTCTGCACAAAGCTGCACCCCAGAGATGCTTTAGAAACCCAGCGCACCACACCTCACCAGGCGCGTTTCATCTTCCGCGAGAGCAAGTGAATTTTCCAACGGGATAAAGTTGAGATGCACAGTAAACAAAATTCTCACACCCACACACTCATTGTCCCTCAATTCAGCCCCAGAGCTAGTGATGGTTCCTACAGCTCTGGCAACCACTCATTCTCATTGTTAAATGTGGCCAGCAGATCCAGATAGGTGATTCTGCAACTCTGCTCTGGTAACACCTCGCCTGGAGTACTGAGTCCAGCCCTGGAGCTCTCAACAGTGGAAGTATAGGGACCTGTTGGAGCAGGGCCAGAGGAGCCACAGCACTGATGGGAGGGCTGGAACCCCTCTGGTGGGAGGCCAGGCTGAGAGAGTTGGTCTTGTTCAGCCTGGAGAAGAGAAGGCTCCGGGAAGACCTTCTTGTGGCCTTCCAGTATCTGAAGGGGACCTACAACAAAGTTGGAGAGAGGCTGCTTCCCAGGGCGTCTATCAATAGGACAAGGGGCAATGGTTTTAAACTAGAGCAGGATAGATTTAGATTAGACATCAGGGAGAAGTTCTTTACTATGAGGCTGGTGCAACATTAGAACAGGGAAGTGGTGGAGGCCCCATCCCTGGAGACATTCAAGGTCAGGCTTGATGGGACACTGAGCAACCTGCTCTAGCTGAGGATGTCCCTGCTCACTGCAGGGGGGTTGGACTAGATGAGCTTTAGAGGTTCCTTCCAACCCAAGGTGTTCTATGAAAGTTTACATATTAAAAAAACCCAAACCCAACCAACCAAAGGACAATGAATGAAACTGAATGAGTGAGTTACACTGAAGAATTAGTCCCACAGCACTTTAAAATTTCCTGCATGAATAACACTTCAGTCTCCCACATGCTGTGTGCCTGCTTCACAGTCTGTTCCAGGTCTGAGCTTTGGCAGAGCAAGGCAGATATATTGCAACTGTGATTTAATAGAGATCTCATCCTTCAAAATCAACACCTGAAACTTTCCATGCTGCAGGGTAAGCAGAGGGAATATTCTGCAGAAGATACAAATCATCTGACAGATTCAGCGGTGTTGAGACACACACCACAAAATGAGTCCCCCAAGCCCCTTTTTCTGAGCACCAGAAAACCTAAAATTTGAGATTAATTGACCACACAGAACTAAAGAACTGGATCAGCTGTGGGCTGCTATTCAACTTGTGTCACAGTAACAGCTACAGAATTTCCACTGGGAAAAAAAATATAATCAAGATACTGCAGAAATGGGTTGATATGAAAACCTAGAGCAGGAATACAGGTTCTTGAGACTCTTTAGATCTGGCACATTTGTATGACAGTAATAATTTTCTTCTGTGGCTGATGCTCATTTCTTCTTTGCACCTTTTCCTTCCTTTCTTTTTTAATTGGTGCATATATTCAATAAGAAAATAGAAAAAAATCCAGAAGCTTGCAAAGAACAGGTACAAGTACAACTTGTGCTGGCTGGCAAGTGCCAGTTGATTTCCTCCAAATTTCTCAGCCCCTAATGTTCACACCAGAACACTGGCATCATAGACTTGTCGCCATACATTGTAAGTTAAGGCTTTTTCCTTAATCAACAGCTTCAGGGGAGACTTTCTCTGCTTGTACTGGCCTCCAGATCCTCTTTCACAACAAGCTAACCTCAGAGGGGACCTCAGAGCCCATCAGCCTGACTACTGAAGCAGACGAGACCTTAGAGATTTCCATACTGAGGGTGTTACAAGACAGAACCTCAGCATTTATTTCACAGCCCAAATGTGGTGCCAGTGTGCTAACGATGTAAAGCAACTTCCACACCCCAGCCTTGACTTCTTTCAAACAAATTCCCACTCCAAGGGGGATCTAGCAGTAGATGTTGTCACGTGTTCTCAGTCATGGAGATGGCTGGACAGGGCTTCGAGCAACCTCATCTAGTGGGAGGTGTCCCTGCCCATGGCAGGGCAGTTGGAACCAGATGATCTTTAAGGTCCCTTTCAACCCAAACCATTCTGTGAGCCTTATGGCAGACGTGCAACCCCTCATGTGGGCCCTCAGCTTCCAGAGATGCCACTGATCAATGCACAGCCTTCATCCACTGTGAGCAGACTTGCTGTTTGAGCTTCCCAGAACCCTCCCATCAACACAAGTCTCAAAAGATCTGCATAAACAAACAGCCTCAGAGGAGCTCACACAAAATTCTCCCACCCATCTTGACCTAGCTTTGAAGGCAACCAGCCACAAGTAACAGTTCCTCTATAGACTTATTTTCAGGAATAACTAATTGCAATGGTTCCCTTACAGACTACCAATAGTCTCACCAAAACTGTACTCTGTGAAAGAGAACTGCATGTAGGCTTCCAACTAGCTCATGGGTTGGGACAAGCCCCTTTACTGGCTATGACCTATACTGATCTTGAGAAAGGCAATTTGATGGCTATTAACCTTGCAGTAAGGAAAAATATTCCCCACAACAGCTGTAGAAGAGCCATGTAAGCCACCACATGCCACATTATCCCAAAGTGGACACTCAACCACAAACTTCAGTGTCTCTCTCTGTATCTCTCCAATGAAAACAAAGGTTTCCAAACTGACATACATATCAATTTTCACACAAGCTAACTCAAATACACAAACAATCTGGTACCACTGTTAAGTACAGGTAGGAAATGAAATAACTGTTACACAAGACACAAATATACAGTTAGTTTTCGTCCAAACTGTGTTGAGAGTAACGTTTCTTCTGCACCATTACATCAGCTTAGGAATGCAAAAAGGGAAAAAAAAACCTCAGTGAAGATGGCTATGAGTGGTATTTAATATTAATGAATGTATAAAGTAGAGAGAGATGACTCCCTCTAATTATAATCCTTTGTGAGTTTAAAAGCAAATACCCGTTAACCTAAACCATTTAATAAAAATTAATGAGATTCTTGAAAACAAAAAAAAAAAACCCCAAACAATCCACTCAGGAAAAAAAAAAAAGCACTTTTACCTTAAAGTGGTGGGAAGAGCCACTGCATATTGCAGATTATAGCAAATACTCTATATAGAATTTGCTTATTCACATAGATAAACCTTACAAAAGGTCCTTTTGACAACGGTGCTGCATTCTTCATGTAAGAGTGACAAAATAAAAGTCATTACATAAACAAACTTATCTGAAAATATTTTTTAAAACCTCCAGTCTGATTTAGTGACCATATTTTAATGTGTTTATTTTATAAAGGGTAAAACTTATGCTACTGAGTCTTACACAGTAAAAAATTTAATGTGGCAATAACCCTTTTTTTTCTTTAATTAAAGAAGCTCTTATGGAACAAACGTTACCTTCCAAAACTAGGTTTACCTTGGTATTTTGAGAGCAAGAACTTAAAACAAAAAGTCCATGGGACCTTAATAGGCATAATTATTATAATTATAAACAAGAGCAAGATAAACTAAACAACATCAAGCAGAGCAAACCAAACCTCCGTAAGTTCTTGCCCATGGTGAGATGAAGCAGGATAAAGTGGAGTGGTAAGAACGCGAGGCTTATGAAGTTCAAACAAGGTGAGGCCACAAACGGTCTTTCCAACATGCAATCCTTCATAAAAGGTCTGTGACCAAAAGTGGGTGGGAGGTTTTGTTATCAGGTCTGTGTTTGGGTTCTCACCTCCCACGAGAAAAACAACTGGTGCAGCTTAAGACAAAGGGTGAAGAATGGGGATGAGTTACACCCACTGATGGAATCGCAAACTTCACCTTCTAGAACACAAAGGCATTTCTGCATTTCTTTTTGCAGGTATCGATCCACCCCGAGACCTGATGCACCCTGTAAAGATCTCAGGACAGATGGATAAAAACTTTGCCAAACAGCAAATGAGAAATATATATAGAGAAAAGACAGTGTGCATGCATTTTGGGGGAAAAATAGCAACAGGTCCTTTGTGTGCAGTAGTGTGTCCACAGAAAATATGAACAACTAAAGCAACTCCTGCGTGGAATGTATTTTATAGAAATTAGATTATAAAAAACTAATGGTACACTGAAATTCTATTTATTTCTTCATTGTTTATTCATATTGCTTGGCAGTTACCAACTGATAAATACAACCATAGCTTAATTTCCACTCCATCCTTTTATAAAATCAGCACTTATCATGCATTCCAAGAACAAATTCCCACTGAATATAATTATTTTAAATAATGAAAAAAAATCAAAACCAACAACAAAACACAACCAAGCTGCAGACGAACACCTTTCTTGTAGGAGAGAATCAAAACAACCTACAAACCCATTAAACCAATGCTCCAATTATTTTCCTACCTATTTCCACAAAGACAACCCTTCCCCAGCTAGATAGCTCCTCTGGCAATGGGCTAATTACTGCCACTTCCCAACCCAGTTCTCCAAGCATTCTCAGATGACAATTAGAACTGTTCTTTCTCATCACTGACTAAAATGAACAATTAGGTGTAAATTTTCCTAAGTGATCCCTGCCACTGACAGGTGAAACAGAGCAGCTGCAAACCCTAAGAGCCAGGCATGCAAGTACTTATTTGCTGGCAGAAGTCAGCTAGCTATTACCAACATTTTTATTTATCATATTATAGCAGCCATCCAGAGCATGGAAGTGAGATCATGATCCCATTAGGCAAAGCCTTGTACATAACTCATTCAAAAGGCTGCGTCTGTCCCGGAGTAACATAAAAAATAAACAACCGAGATTGAAAACAGTGAATTTCAAATTCACAAATGCAGGAAGCTGTAGCAACAACAGCTAATGAAGGAATCGAGTCATATTTTTGAAGTCCTGATCCAGTGGCTCAGCCACAAAGCCCAGCCCAGGCACAGCCTAGTTAGCCACAAAGCCTCTTAGTCATTGCCATCGCTGTCTCCAGTTGGTTCAATAAGTAAAGCTGCCCCTGTAATTCCAGAGACTGTGATCGGGTGGGCCTGTGGACCCCTAAGAGGTTCCTCATTCACTAAAAGCAATGGGTGCATCATAAGTGATCTTCCTTCTCTGGGGAGACCTTATTGCAGCCTTTTGGTACTTAAAGGGAGCCTATAAAGATGGGGACAATATTTTAGGCAGGGCCTGTTGGGACAGGACAAGGGGTCATGGTTTTAAACTAAAAAAGGAAGATTCAGACTGGAGAGAAGGAAGAAATTTTTCACAATGGGAGTAGCGAAACCCTGGCTCATGTTGCCCAGAGAGGTGGTCGATGCCCCATCCCTGGCACCATTCCGGGTGAGGTTGGACAGGGCTCTGAGCAGCCTGCTCTAGTTGCAGATGTCCCTGCTCACTGCAGGGGGGTTGGACTAGATGACCTTGAGAGGTCCCTTCCCACCCAAATCGTTTTATGGTTCCAAGTAATTACTATTTGTAAGCAAACAGTATTTGTAAGACCAAAACACTGATTTAATAGAGAATTTCAGAGGTTCCCTTTGGAAATGAGAAAAGCTTTTATCTCTGTGTTTTCATGATGAAGGAAAGGAAAGGAGAAACAGTGTGCAGAGGGTGGGAGCCAGAGATGGGGCTTTGCAGGTGTGGATGCCTGCACTTGTTTCTCCTCACCGACCTTAAACAAGCAAGGGCTGGATTCTTTCCATGGGAATTAAACAGTCCACCCTCAAATGCCAGAGAAGGAAAGCAGGACACCTCTATCCTCAGACCTTCTCACAAGAAGGGAAGAGCTGAGAAGCGTTCACTACCTCCACTCTGGTCCCCTGACCTCCTGGAACACACTGCACTGTCAGCACACCCACAGCTCAGGGAGTGCTCACTTTGAGATGAGCCACACCTCCTGGCTGTACAACATGGGGCCAAGCTGGACCCCAGAGAAAATCATACCTGAAAAAGATTTGAGGGCTTCAGCCAATGAGCCCAGGCTCCAGCAGAGATATTTACTGCTCAAATATTCCACAGAGCTATGATAGCAAAGTAGTGGCTGAGGCAGCAGTAAAGAGAAGCTGAACTCTTATCTCAGATGGGTACATAGCACAAGAAAATGTCCTGAAAGAAAGGCCACGTTTACCAAATATACTCAAACTGGTGCATCTATTCAGGTGGTGGGAAGAGAAGGGGCACAACTCTTTATGAAATGATGGGCTAGCCTTACCTTGCAGGTGGTTAGCAGCAGACTTGCTGCACACATTATCTATTATTTATTTACTTTGCTACTTTACCAGACAAACTCACACTGCAAAAAATGTTGTTGTCTCTGCTGATCCTCTTGTGGTTTTCATACCCTATTGTACTACAACTCCCTCAGCCTCTCCTCATATGAGAGGTGTTCTAGCCCCCTAATCATCTTCATAGCCTTTTTGTCATGCCCAGGAGACTTTTAAACTTGGAGATGCAATGGTAGGACCCACCTCGTCACCCTGTGCCTTACAGATATGCTCTGGACCTGGCAGCTTCAAACAAGGAAGACTCCATAAAACTAAGTGCTGAAGGTGAGAACACCTTCAAAGTGCTGAAGGACACTGCAAGGCCACGGAACTTGCTTGGATGGACTCTGTGCTTGCTGCAGAATGGAGCCTGAGCTCCAGAACTGCAGTGATGCATTTGTACAGAAGACAAGTTCAGCTTCCCTTGCTGGCGAACCAGCTCATCAGACTCCCTGATATATAGGTCATAGAGATATTCACACTCTCTGCTTTGAGCCCCTAACCTGATAAAATTAAACCAAGAATAGTCAGAAGCATTCCATGACCTCCCTAGTCAAGGAAGGGTTCAGCATCTCAAGAGAGGTCTGCCCAGAGCAGATAAATGGTCAGAGCAACCAGATTTTCCTAGAGCCTCATGCAGACAGCCTGATGGTGCTTTACTGAAAATAATCCACTTGACTAAAGGTAGATGAATTTCTGTCCCCAAATCATTACTTTTTATCAATAATATGAATGTCCTTAAAACCGTCAATGCTAAATAAAACCTGAGATCACAGCAATCTTGCAAAGGTTTGTAATATTCCCATGGATCTGCAGGCATTAACACAGAGAAGACTCATTAATACAGAGATTGACATTCAAGTCAAATGCTTTCCTAGCTCCTGGCAAGCATCCTAAGTCCTCAAAGCACATGCTCTTAAGATAGACTTCATAACAACCTTAACTGCCGAAGGACTTTCAAGCTGGCTGCACAAAAGAAACAAACAGAAACATGCTTGCATTTGAAATTAATTCCCCATCCAGAAAAGCAAATGAAGTGGACACTGAAATACGGACATACAGATGTTCACCCAGACCAGATCAGAAGGTCTCTGACTGCAAGGGTAACTCCAACCTAGAGCAAGAGCATCCAGATCCCTCGCTGAACACTGCAATTGCTGTAATACAAATCAATCATTTGTGTACAAACATTTATATCTTTAATGCAAACTAAGTAATCGAATTGATTTTGGAAAATATTCTGGGATTTTATCTGTCATAAAGCAACACTGATCCTTGCTGCACAAAACTCGCTGCATTTGTATGTAGTATCTTTGCTACATGCATCAGACATAGTAATCCAGTAATTGCAAAAAACCTAGAAATTACAGGCAGAAGAAAAAGCAAACTGCAGGGGAAAAAGAGCAAGGAAAGAATAAGGAAAAATGACAAAGAAAAAACAAATTTCGGAGAATGATGCCCCTAAATTTCTTCTGTTTGAATGAAAACCATCCAGCAAACAGTAGGTGCCTAGACACACACTGTCAGCAATACATCAAATTTTGGGCCAGTCATTGTCAGGGTTCAGTCTTATACAAGATGGGTTAACTTGGTCCAGATCCAACAAAGCACTTGGACTAATGTTCCATTTTCAGCTTGTGAGCAGTTCCATTGAAGTCAAGCTTCTTGTGACTTTAAGAGGTGAGCATTTACTTAAACTCTGTGTTGGATATGTACCAAGAAGTAATATTGTAAAGTTCAAATTCTTAAAGATCCCGATTCAAGTCTCAAAAACATTTTAAATATTGGTTTAAAGCCCTTGGCCTCCATTAAGAAAGAAGTAGTTCAGTTCTGGTTTCTTAAAGTCATGAAAAGATCTCCATAATCCTTACTCAAATCACGTTTTCAGTTGTTTTTTTTCACAGTTGAGGGGGCTTGAAAATTTTCAAAATGTGAATACAGAGATTCCTGTGCAGCCAGTCTTGTCCCCAGGATGGAATAAATCCATCCTGAGACTCATAAAAGCATAAGAACTGGTGAATTTGAATGTGCTCTGCACCTTGCTCATCAGAACTGTCAGGACAGCTGTCTCATTTCTCCTCTTCCATGACAGCTTTACTGACCCAAGTGGACCAGAATCACTGTCCTCTTGTTCCAGGGGACTCTTCTGCATCAGAGCAAGAGCAGTTTAAGAACTGCCTCCAGTGCAGACTGCAGCGAAGAAATGTTTACTCTGCCTGGATGAAGAAAATCTACTTTCTTTACCCTGCATCCCTCCTACTTCTTACTTTTGTCCCTTCTTTCTGCAGTTTCTCCATTTCATCTCACTTAAAACAAAACAACCTCTCTCTGTTACAAGCAGTCGCTGATGTAGCCCTGAGACCAGGCCAGCCTTCTGCTGGCCGGAAGGAAATGGACTTCAGCTGGTGAAACAGCTTCTGCTAGAAACTTATGGGAACCAGTTCCTGAGATTCTCTTATCTGATTTAAAAGCAGTTTCAAAAAGATACCTATCTAACATTTTTAAATAGATCTTTTCATTCATCCCTGAATTGAGAATAAAAGCAATCTGATAAAAAAAAGTACGTAAGCTACATGCCAAAGCAGCAGCAGTAACTCACTGGACTTGACATACAGCTCTTTTACTGGAAATGTTACAAAGACGAGGACTGTGTCTCATGACAAAGGGAAAAAACCCGATTTTTAACAGGCACTCTTTGGAGTGGGTTCCACGTTTCATCCTCAATTATCAGTTCATAAATCTAGAATTTCTTAGCTGCTAGCATATGGGTGAAGGTCACTAAACAGGGATCTCATAAAATGAGTATGATTTAGAAAATTAACAATAATCTGAACTAATTTCTTTCCACAGTACACTGAATTTTCCAGAGCCATTCCCCTTTAGCAAAGGACCAGTAGAAAACTAAAAGCCAGAAACAGCCAAAAGAGAAATTCCCTTTCAACCGCCAAGATGGATTATCTGCAAATAAACTTGGATATATTTCCCTTACGGATTAAATTAAATAGTTGATAATATATCCTTGCACTTATGCATAGGCTTCTGAAGTATTCAAGAGTAACGCAAGCTTTAGGAGAGTTGGGGAAGGACCATGAATTTACAACTACAGCAGCTCAACCACATTCACCATTAAAGGAACCAGAACTCCTCTAGGAATGCCCAGGAAAAGCCAATCTGCAAACTCACTTCCTGAGCCAGCCTTGCTCTCCCATGGAAAATGGTAACAAACAAGGCCCTGGATTCCTTGCTGCCAAAACAGCCTTACTTTGATTTCCATTGAATGGTGAGTGGCAATGCACACCTCAGCATCCTCACAGCTTAAGTTCCTGCGTGAGCTTTTATAGAATCACCTAGCTTGGAAAAGATTCTCAAGATCGAGTCCAACCCTTAACCCTACTCTATGTGGCCACTGATAAACCATGTCCCTCAGCACCATATCTCCAAGGCTTTTAAGCATGGCCGGGGATGGTGATTCAAGCACTGCTCCAGGCAGCATGTTTCAGGGCTTGACAATCCCTTTGGTGAAAAAATTCTTCCTCATATCCAACCTAAGCCTCCCCGGCACAACTTGAGGACTTCTCCTCTTGTCCTGTTGCTTGTTCCTTGGGAGATGAGACCAACCCCACCTGGCTCCAACCTCCTGTCAGGGAGTTGCTGAGAGCAAGAAGGTCTCCCCTGAGCCTTCTCCAGGCTGAACAACCCCAGGTCCCTCAGCTGCTCTTCACAAGACTTGTGCTCTACACCCTTCCCCAGCTTCATTGCACTTCTCTGGACCTGCTCCAGCACCTGCTTGACAGG
>JAAGNO010028309.1:0-21415 GCA_033439905.1 Ceryle rudis | reverse complement strand
CTGGCCACACTGGTGCTGACACAAGCCAGGATGCTGGTGGCCTTCTTGGCCACCTCGACATACTGCTGGCTCGTGTTTAGCTGGCTGTCAATCAACCTCCCCAGGTCCCTCTCCACCAAGCAGCTTTCCAGCCACTCTTCCCAAAGCCTGGAGCACTGATAGGTGGTGTTGTGGCCAAAGTGCAGAACCCGGCACTTGGCCTTATTGAAACTCATACAATTGCTCTTGCTCATTGATCAACTCTGTCCAGATCCCTCTGCAAAGCCTCCCTACCCTCAAGAAGATCGACACTTCCACCAAGCTTGGTGTTTTCTGCAAGAGAACACATTGCATAGGAGACTGCCAGTATTTCCACACTAACCAGGCTGACATCCCTCTGGAAACGGGACAAAAGGAGTAACACATGCAGGCAGAGACGAGGCCACGGGCTGCAATTTGAGCCACCCAATCTTCACAGACTCTGCACAGCTGAACCTTCCAGCCTCCCCCAGCTCAAAAGACATTGGTGCAACACAGCACACTGCAAGGGCAAGGAGTAGAGATGAGCGTTTATCTCAGGACAAAAACTTCCCTCGGGAACCTTCATCAGGTGTTCAGAAATCTGCCTACGCAGCACTGCAGAACTGGGGCCTATGCCCTTGTTTGAATGTAAAATAATTTTACTTTAATGAGCATATATTTTAAAAATCTATTAGTTTCCTTCTCGGAGCACTTCAGCGAATAAAATCAATAACTCCTAAAATATTCACAACTAAAAGACAATCAAGAAAATATTGCAAGTGTATTGATTTAAGCAAAGCAACCTTTCAAACCGTTTGGTTATCAACAGCATGAATCTCTCTCTCAAAAAAAAAAACCACCACCAAAAAACATGCCTGTGAAAATTTGTTTCAGATTAAATGTTTGAACAGTGTCTCTGTTCTTACATTTGCAGCTCCAGAGGAAGTAAACGTATGGAAGCAGCAGTTTCCATTCGATCAACAAAAAGGTCAAAGAATAGATTTGATATGTTATTAAAGCAAGCTATAAAACATTGTAAATGTTTCCTTGACAATGTCATATAATTTTTCCTCTGAGCAGAAGCCATCCCAGCTATGCCAACACAAATGTCAGGTTCCAGAGCCAGGAAATAACTGTGTCCAGAAAAACTGTTAGGACTGTATGGACCCATAAAAAAAAAAAAAAAGTCTTTGAAATGGAATTCCTTACAAATGTTAACACAGAGAGGCAAGACTTGATCAGGTTCAAGAGGGTACATATGAATAATACAGGAGTTTTCCCCACGTTTAAATACAGCCTAGAATTGGGTCTGTGTGTTTAACTTCTCATCTGTATTTAAAAAACTCAAAAGAAAAGCAAACAACTAAACAATAACAAACTGCAGCTTCATGGGATGTGGGTAACTCTGCCTTACTTGCACTTTTCTGCTTACAATTCACTGCAAACTAAAAGCAGCGCGGTTTCAGAAAGAGAATTTCATACCAACGAAAGAACTTCCTAAGGGTTTAATTCAGAATTTATTGAAGTTGGAGGGCAGCTGGTTTGGTTACTCTAATGGGCTTTGGTTCATGCCCTAAGAAAACAGACTAATCTGAGAGCTTCCCAGTGGATTTACACAGAGTATTGTAGGCCACAGACATCAGAATGGTCAAGCTCTATGCCAGACTTTAAAGAAAAAGAATTGCCAGATGTTCACATGAGCCAAAGAAAAGTAAATGGCATAGATCATAGGTCAGATACCAATTTTTCTCCAGAAATCTTAAAATAGACACTTAACAGAAAGTGATTTTTTTGTATCTCCAAACATGGGCTACCAAGGGAAAGGCTGGGCTACCAAGGGAACGGCTGGGCTACCAAGGGAACGGCTGGGCTACCAAGGGAACGGCTGTTCTGAGCAGCTGTCTCATCTACAGCGCACAGTCAGAACTGTGACAGTCAGGGAGTGGCGTAAACCTGCAGCTGGAACATGCTCACTACAGAAGCCAGTTTCCATCTCACCACTGGATGCACACAGGACCGTGGATACCAGCACCACTACCCTGCCTGCTGGCACCAACCGAACCACAGCCTTGGCCCCATCTCTCTTCCACCAATTTCTACCCAGCTCCATAAGACAGAAAGCTGCAGCTTCTCCCCATACCTTCCGTTCTCAGCTCTCCCTTCCGTTACCAGGGATAAGCGAGGTTATTTTCTCAGCTCCTACACATCCCAAAGGATTTCACCCTTAATTAGTCCTGAGCAAATACAGCACAATATGTGACTAAGGGTTCCTTCGCGAATGTTTCACAAAGTGAATTCCTTCACTAAGAGTTCAGTGCATTACTCTTTCAACAGGCTGCATGCCAAAATCATTTCCCCGGTCAAAGAGGAACACGGCTTTCAAATGTGCTTTGAAATGTCACACACTGATATATGGAGAATGTACTTCTAGCACTTGCTGAATATTTAGTTGCCTTCTTAGCAGGACAGAGATTCACTAATTCAGAAAAAAAGTTGTACTTTTAAAGTTACGTTTCCAATCTCCAGAACAAGGTTAATGTAAAACACTTTTTCTAGTGCTACGATTCAAGGTACTTCAGATGGCATTTTGAATTGTAATTATGCTACCCCAACTTTTCTTCATGCTGCTTCAAGAAACCAAGAAAGAGAGACAGCAACATTCATACCAGGAATATTCTTGATATGCTACAAGGTGAAAGGAAGACAAACATTTGATAAATTTCCATATGACAGAACCTACTTTATGCAGCATTTTAACTGTCAGATATGCAACAATCTGCAGTGGTCGCAAGAACAGCTGTAAGGTTAACACAGCTCCGAACATGCCAGTTTGCCTCTTCATTAGAAAGTTGGATGTCTACTTACCAGTTTCCTGGGGGAAAGGTATTCCTCCATAAGCAGCTCTCCATCATCTTTAATCAGCGGACTGGGATTCAGGTTGCCTCGCCAACTCAGATCAGTCTCCCGGATGGTAGCTGAGGCTGGATGAGAAACTCTGCCAGGACTGCACTTCAGGTCCATCTTGATCTGCTTTGAACAAAAACATAACAAGCAATCTGATTTTTCCCCCCCATATTTATAATTTCCCCTTAAGCAAAATCTGGTTTGACTCCCATTGCAAGTCAGCAAGTGTCCAAGGAGACAGAGGTTTCTTCAGTCAGAAGGAACCCAAAGCAATGCATCACAAAACACATATCCTTCCTCTTCTTCACCCTTAAGAGCCATCCAAGTCCCACATCTCGTTCAGTTTTGAGTGTAAGCTTTTACAGCAAACTGTTGATCACAGTTATGCACAAAACCCAGCCTATCTATGGCTCAGTAAGTAGTCAAGGACAAACAACTCGAGACACGAGTCTTTCCAGTCTTCTCACTACTCCAGTCACCCTTCTCCAGCAACAAGGAACTTCCCATCTACATGGGCCTCCTACCTACCCATTCCCTCTTGAGGAATGCAAACTCTGCTGGGCTCCAGGCTGGAAGTGCCAGCACCAAGGCATGTCACCACTGAGGAGTGGTTGAAAGGGGTGGAAGTAGGTGCCTGTAGGCAGCACCAGTCTGTATTTCCCATCCTAAATTACAGGTAACTGCACCATTACTGACTGTCATCTGGGTCAGGGAGTCCATGGCTACTGACTTCTAGTTCTGAAGAGAGTCTTGGAGAACAGAAAATTAAAATACAATTTAAACAAGACTGTGTGCACTTCAAGTGAGGATGAAATCTATAGCTTGAAGATGAAGTACTTCAGAAGTGTTCATTCTTCAATTCCCAGAGCTATTCCTTTTACAGAAATATTAGCAATTAACTCTGAAATATGAGAATAAGTGTCTGTACACCCATCAGAGTCAAAAAGCAATCGGCTGTACCCGAATGGTACAAGCATTACCATGATTTATACAGCTATTTACTACTACTTGGCAGCAAGGAAGTATCGCAGCTGGAAACAGGGCTGTAACAACAACAGGCTGGACTGGAGAAAAGCCTTCTCCCTCTGCTGCAGGGACACCTGCAGCTTCCCTCTGTTCTCCACTGCAAAGCAATACTTATTATTAGTGCTGGAAAACTATTTAAATAATCAAGCTAATCATAACTGGCTGTAAGGGCTTCAGTGGTGGCCAAGACTCGAGAATTACCATCTTCCTTCCCCCTTGTACTAATGAACAGTTAGACACAGGAGTGATTTACATCAGGAAAAACAGAGGAGTTCTGACTGCTCAGCTCTACTTCCAGAGGACTGACTGGTTAGTAGGTGAGAGAGATTTACCCCAAAGAGACTTCTTGCTCTGACTGCTCCTGTCCAGTCAAAAGTCTTCATCTCTGCACTAGCAAAAGAAATTCAAAATAGTACTGTTAGAGAAAATAGCAATAAATTGCCAACCCACCAAAATCTTCTCCCTGTAGGAGGAAGGGAAGAACCCAAACATCCTTCTCCTAAGTGCTCCTTCCATATGCTCATCAGGGCAGAGGCAACCCAAGGAAAGCAAAAACAATTTTCCCCACATCTCTGTATGTACCTGGCAAGCATTCCTAGAGGAGGAGCTGACTTATCAAAAGCGCTCTGTCTGAGCCACAGCCACATTCAATACTGAAAAAAACCTATTCAAGAATATATTCTTCAGAGAGATGTTCCACCTTTCCACCTTTCTTAATGGCTTATAAAAGGAACACCCGAAGTGAACTGAGCAGTGACATTTGCATTTCTAAAACCTCAAAGTGTCTCTTAGTAACATAAGGACAACTTTCATCCTTCTGCCCATGAAGGGGGAAAAGCAATCTCAAAACCACTACATATCTGGTTTTGGAAGAAAAACTACAACCCCTAAATTTCTATTATCGGTTTCTTTTTTCCAAAGAATTCTAGAATTTCTCAGACTTCCCTCCTCTACTTTCTTCAAAGCAGGTCAGTATGATTCAGCCAGTACACTGAGTTGCAAAAGCCATCAGTTGTCCACAGAAATTCAAGAATCTCATGCCACGTGAAGATATTCTGGTGTTGTCTTTCTTTTCTTGACAAAGAATTCTTTATCCAGAGATAATCCTACACAGTATCAGAGCCAAGTGGAGCAACAATCAGAAGTCACTGATGTAACCTGTGAGTGTGAAACACAACAAGGTAATAGCAGGATGGGTACATTCGGGCTGTGAAGTGTTAATGCATAAACCAAATTATTGTTCTCCTTTTTTCAGTCCATCACTATTACATTTCAGAACATCCTCCAGTCTTTGAAATATGTGTTGATACAGCACTTACTTAAGGTTTGACTGGGAGATCAATTTGTGGCTTAATATCTGAAGTAACACTTCCAGCTCTATGCTTCCCACTATTGATCTGCTGCTTGTAATTACTGTAACATTGGATTAGCGAGGAGAAAAATATTTTCATCACAAATTGTCTGGGATCAAATTGAGTTGTTATTACCAGCAAACAAAACTTTTTTTTTTTTAATATGCTTCCATCACTTCAAAAGTTTCTCCAGAGAAGAAAGAAACTTCTCCTGAATATAAAAATGAGGACTACAGAAAAGTCAAAAGTGCAGGAATTGCAGTGGTGAGGTACCAACTTTTATATAAAAATCGATAAACCTCCAACCCCTCCAGCACTGTGTTGGATTGAGAAGGGGGCTGGCACAACACTGTCCCCCTATAGACACAGGAGTCTGATTGCTCATTTCCATTGGGCCCACGTGACTTTCAGATACAGGTAAAATCAGACCAGTAAAGCTGCCTCACCCACCGATATAAAATGGTACAAAGCAAAGGAGAGATTTACGTCTTCAAATGCACAGGACAAGCAGATGCTGACCCAGACTAGTGTTAGGCTCAGTGGTACAGTTCCAAGGGGCTGGAAAGACTTCATTGTCATTAAAGAGGTCTGAGAAGTCACCAACCTGAAGATTCACTCCACTGAGAAGATGGTCGCATTGGATGTATGTTGGATCTATACATTGAATGGTAACACAGGTTGTTCCTGCAAGATTCAGTGGGAACAACAAGGATGGAAACTCAAATTGCATCGAATGCGACCCTTCAGTGGACTCAATTGGAGAGCAAAGCAATCCCAGTAAGTAGATGGGAATCTCAGGGAGAGAGAAAATGGCTGGAAAGAAGTAGAGTTTTGTTCTGTGTGTGAACACAGAGATGAGTAAAAGAATGAAAGAAATCAATTTTTTTTTTTTTCCTGTAGGATTTGCATCATAGGCCTCAGGAGGCTCTTACATGTGTGGGTAACTGGAAACAGGTAATCAGTGAGTGCAGGAGAAATCAAGCACCAGAGAATCAGCATGGAAGACCTTGAATTCTATGAAAATCCACCAGCTTTCCCCCACTGCTGCCACTCTCCTTCTCAAAGCAAGAGTGATGATGCTGACCTACGCAATTCACAGACGTGTCGTGAAAGTTTACTAAAACCTACATGACATTTTCAATATATACAGCAATACAGCTAATAAAGATCATTATTAAAATTAAATGATCCGTGGAACAACATGTTATTCCAAATCCCTGCAGAATACGGCAATTTGCTAGAAAGACATTGGCAGAGAATGGTTATTTAATGTTCTTCAGGTCCAAAAAACTGGTAAAACTCCAAGATTTTATTTTCTGCTACAAGATTTATCAAAGAGTCAGTGACAGGATCATGTATTCTTCATTAAATATATATTAATTCTAAACACAGTAATTGCCAGAAAGGTTTGACTCCACATTAATTATGGCTTCTTAAATCTAGGAAGGACCCTCTGAATCGTGGGACTAGGCATGATAATTTCTAAAGCAGCATTCAAGACATTACCCAAAGAGCTTGTCCAAGCAATTACATTATTATTTCAAACCAAACAAAAATACAAACAGAACCCACCAACCCCAAACAACAATCCAGATTTACTCTAGGAAAGGCATATATCTTGACAGATTAATGTTCCATTAAAAAAACATCTTTGCTCCCTCAGGCTAGCTCCTCAGCCATCATAGCATAACTATTATTTGTTTAATCCCGAATCCCAGATTTCAGTAGTGCCCACACTGCTACAGAATAAAAACAAAGAATTTGGTGTTTACTAAGGATTTGACAAGTGTTGGTTTATAAGTCCCAAGGGAACTACGAGTGCCCTTTTAAGTGTAATTTTGTGCAAGCGCGCTGCAGATAACCTCTGCTGGAAAATAACTGCTTGGGCAGCTGGAATTTGCTATGATGTCATTAGGAAACTACTGCTACAATAATCCACCCCTAATGGCAAAACCAGTTCCTGCTACACATGCAATAGAAAGCCTCCCACTGCACACCAGTCTATTTTATCAGGTGCAGATTCTAAAATGTTGGAAAACAAAACACCTGACCTTCTATTCATGTGAATCTTTCTTTTCCATATATGACTAAACAAGATTGTTTTAATCTGCTGGGTTTGTTAAGCAGGAGGAGGTAACGACTATTGCAGCAATGCTACTTTAATATCAAGGGATCATGTAAACACTAGAGAGAACATTCCAAAATATTCCACTTGTGTGCCCAACTACAGGAAAAAACCTTTTATGAGAATGCTGAAATATCAATACCCCATTTAACAGAATTAAAACCTGACTGGCTTCAGTGACATTGAATAACTCAAATGCTTAAGCTGATTATTATTTTTTTTTTTAAACACTTCAGCCAGCCTAAGGCCTTGGTTCAAGCACCCAAATTTGCACCCAAAGCAAGTGCACCAATTTCCCTGATTGCCCACCTTCCTTATTTATGGTTTTACAAGCTGTAAGTGTGCCTGACAGTCCCTTGGTATTATATGTAAATCCTGCTCTGCAGCTGCCACGACCATGGCGGGTCCACCTCAGGATCTACACCCCACACAGTCCTTAAGAGGTCTGTGGACTTCACATTATGCCCATGCACAGGATTGAGTTCAAACTGTGCTGTCAGCCAAAGCAGCAGCGATTGCAGAGAAGAAAGCGCATGCAACAAACCCAGACTAGGTTTGAGCCCACACCCTTGAGATAAAAGGAGTTTCTTACTGCTATGGTTTTTAAGGATAAGAAATAACAAGGCAATGCATTTAAGTGAGGAGACATTTCTTATCGTGTGTGCTGGAAACATCTCTAAATTAAGCCTTTCTGGAGCAAGCTTGTCAAGTGTTGTCCTCAGCAAGATAAAAGCAGATCACACACTATTAAATGTGCTATTACATGTCAGAGAAATAATAAACCAAAGTCCAGTCAATTGTTTCTGGTTTTTAGAGTCCTGTGGTGGGAGGGATCAGCAGTAGTTTCTCTCTGGCTACACCCATTGACTGGCTCTGTGGTACAAGGCTACAGAGAGTGGCCATGAACAAGCAGGGATCGCATAAATCCTCAACTGGGACTGTAAGATCCTGCAGACTGAGTGGTTTTGGGTTTTCTTCTTATATAGGTGAACTTTCTGCTGCAAGAAAGTGCCTCAAGAGGCTCTTCGGCTGCCTGTCCCCTGTCTAGCCCACAAGCAGCCTAAGCAAAGCAGGGGTAGGATGTTGGGAGAGCTGGCAAACAACAGGGGTCATGGAAAAATGGAGTTCCAAGATGCCTACGCTGCCACTGCCAACTGTTGGACTTAAGATCATCTCAGTTAGAGGAGGAGATGAGTAATTCCCTCATCATTTTAACTGTAGGTAGCCAGGGATCATGCATTTGGCTCTTCATGGCCCAAAGCTTTTACTGAGTGCCCAAAGCTTTTACTGAGCAGTGTCCAGATGTTCAATAAGGGAGAAACAAAGCTGCTCTATTTAAAATCCTCCTGCCCTTACGCAGGGGTCCTGTCAATGGATAGCTAATGCTAGGGTACATGGAACCAACCTGCCTGTGCTTGTCACACACGCCAATCCTGCCTTAAATTGACTGTCACTGGAGCAGAAGATTGGGAAAAATAATTGGTTTAGGCAATTCTAACATTATAGTCAAATATTTTAACAAAGCTGAAACTGTAATGTTATTTTTTTCAACTATACCCAAGGTACTAATTTAAGCCACAGCACCAGCTTAATGAAGTTTTATCAGGAAATGCTTTAAATTCTTCTTTTTGGGCCTTGCCTACAATAGCATGTTCTTATTTCAGAAGACAGAATCTACAGGTAAGTGTATCCTGACAAGCTGAATTAAGCTTTGATCTCCTGCTTAATACTCCACAGGTTAATATCTATTGGATATTCTGTTAACCTTCAAAGGACAGTAACCTAAACAATTTTTTTTCCTAATGCACCAGCCAGGTCATTAATTTACCCTCCTTGCATTCAAAAGGCCTCATTCAGCAATTGCTGAAACCACAGATGCGACGCACATTACTAGACACACTGAGAAGGACACAGACAAAGCAAGGTTTTGCAGACTCGGTATCTTTTTAAGATCAACAAACAGAGTTAGGAAAACAAGACAAGCTGTAGAGCACGCAAATCCCTCTGCATGTCATGAGCACTTAGCCCTAGTCTAAGAGGAAATTAAGTCAGCGCCATAGTTTCAGGGACCCCATCCTGAAAAGCCTTATCGATGTGAACAACTTCACAAAGAGGGAGTAGGGGGATGACCCAAGTACAAAGCTCATCATCTGGCTAACCCAAGATAAAAAGCATCCAACAGTATCATTTAAAGTATTAACAGAATCATTCCTACCAGCCTCCCCCAAAACGTGTCATCTTTCCTCACTACACCTCTTCAAGAGGTGGTCTACAACTAGGCTGAACATCACTCTGCTCTGCATCAGCCATGTTACACAAAGTCGAATAGGTCAAGACTCACATTGAAGGAAAAGTTGGCAAAGTGGTCCTCCCCCCACACGTTTAGTTTCTGATTTGACTGAGAAGACTTGAAAATATGACTCCCAGGACACTATCTCTGAGCTGCTGGGCTGAAGAAAGGCAGCCAGGGAGCACCAAGTGCCTACAACCAGCTCTGCACACCCTACAACTGCTCAGTAGGTATCCGAGTGCATTCAAAGGGAAGTTCCCTTCAGAGAGCTCTCCACTTATGAGGTATATTTAACATCTGGAAAAAGAAATAATATTGTCTCAGCACACAGCCTGCAGTATATATATTTTAAAAGTAAGAAGCAGCATGATTAAATCATATTTTTGGGGGGGGAATAAAAAAAATGACTCAATATATAAGTGTCTGAGGGCTAATTCATCACCCAAGCGATAATCTCCCCAAGTTAGTACTGGTGGGTGATGCCTTTGGACATTTTCTGTTATTAGAGTGAAGGTGCTTTCTTACTGAATGCAGCTTTTGTAAGTGAATGAACTCATTTGTCAACTGATTTGTGTAGATGATATTGTATTCCACAGTGGTCACACTGCACAAAAAGTTTGAGATTAATCTTCTGCAAGTGATGAGAGCCAAATAATAAATTAATGCTCAAAATTTCACCTACTTTTAAAGATATTGTGTACAAGGTGGTGTCAGTCATTGCAAAGATGGGTCAATACAAAAAAAAAAAAACATTCTCTCTCTCACTGCAAACTTCACTTTGCTTTAGTGTTGCACCAATTGTCCTTCCTTTCCTATCACATGTAAAACCTTCTTACCCTGACCAAATCCTGCTTTTAACGCTCTTTTTGGTCTTCAAAGCATCTTGAATACCCAGCATTTCGAAGCATTTCCAGCTTCCAGCTAAGAAAAGGATAATAAACCCAGACTGTTGGGGTTTTTTTGGGGTTTTTTTTGTTTTTTTTTTTCCAGCTACCATTTTTTCCATTGCTTTTATGAGCCCTGGGAAATCCCAACTTCTGTGCAGGGTGAAAACGCATCATATACAGCATTTCTGAGTTTCAAAGTGCTCCGCTGTTTCCAAACAATTTTCAATTCGTTTTATGAGGTAATTAAGCTGATTGAAGCCAGAGATTCCATGGCTCACAAAGACATTTGAAGAGTCATTTCTAACACTGAGCTGTGTCTGATTTCCGACACGTTGCTCACATGGGATGTGTTGTGCAAAAAGAGATGGATTCTAGCTGAACTCATTAGGAAAACACTAAACAGTGGAAGAGGGAGCAGGAGCTTATTTAGTAACAAGCACTCACAACAGCAGAAAACCAACAGTGAAAAGGACTTTGGAAAAATCAATTTAGGCTATTAATGAGGTTGCACTATAAGCATCCTGCTGGGTCAGGGCAGATGCCCAGCGAACTACTATAGGCAGAAACAGATGCTTAAAAACCAGTACCAGAAGCAGAGGTGGTCCACAGCCATCCCCCCCTGACATACCGTCCGAATTTCTGGCAATCAGCTGCTCAGCACCTTCGCAAGCCAAAGGGCATTGTCATGTTCAACAGCTGGGGAGATAAGCAGGGAAGCAATTACTTGTCATGTCTCAAACATGACAAATAGACATCCAATGACTAAAGAAACCACAGGAATGTTTATCAGGAAGCAGTTCTTAAAAAGGAGAAAGTGCAGTTTTGCATTATATTTGTTTAAATTGTGGAATAGGCTGTTGTGGATGCTAAAAGGAGGTCAAAAGCAGTTAGACAGAATTATGGAGTACCATTTATTACTTTATGGCTTCCTTTTGTACCCCTCCCCCCCCCCCATCTACTCTTCTACCCAAAAAGTCTCTTATTTTGTCCATTTCCGATCTTTGTTGCATTTCATGGATCAGTACTGCAAAGAAGAGTCAAGATATGGCCACAGAGACAGTACATGAATTTATGTTGTTTTCATAGAATCACTGACTGGTTTGGGTTGGAAGGGACATTTCAAGCTCATCTAGTCCAACCCCTCTGCAGGGAGCAGGGACATCTGCAACTAGAGCAGGTTGCTCAGAGCCCTGTCCATCCTCACCTGGAATGGTTCCAGGGATGGGGCATCGACCACCTCTCTGGGCAACCTGAGCCAGGGTCTCACCACCCTCAGCATAAAAAATTTCCTCCTTCTGTCCTGTCTAAATCTCCCTCTTAACTAAAACCATCACCCCTTGTCCTGTCCCAACAGGCCCTGCTCAAAAGTCTGTCCCCATCCTTCTGACAGGCCCCTTGAAGTGCTAAAAGGCCACAAGAAGGTCTCCCCAGAGCCTTCTCTTCTCCAGGCTGACCACCCCCAACTCTCTCAGCCTGGCCTCCCAGCAGAGGAGGTTGCCCAGACCCAGCTGCAGGACCTTACACTTGACCTTGTTGAACCTCATGAGGTTCAGGTGGGCCCACATCTTGAGCTTGTCCCTCTGGATGGCACCTTATCCTTCAGGTGCATCATATTTTCAGAGAACTACCACATTAGCCTAACGTCCTTTCCCAAACAGCAATAATTTATCTAAAACCCTTCTTTCTGTATATGTTTCTTTCCCCAACAGTCATCACTTTGACCTTGGGTGGATATCCTATTAAAATAAAACAAAAAAACATATCCAAGCGCTACTTATGCTAGTAACATGCAGGGGAGGGGGGGGGAGGGGGGGGAACTAAAACAACAAAACCAAGGTAGCATTAGAACCCTACTCTAAAAAACTAGATTAAAATTCAAGATAAAAAAAAAAGTCAGTTGAACAGCCAGGGTTATGTGCACTTCAAATACTGCTTCCTGACGCGAGACACCGCAATCAAAGGAACAAACACATTCTGAAAGTTATTTATTTTTTCTTAATATCAGATAATGCTGCTTTGATCAGGCCAAGACACACAGCCTTTTCCTTTTAATACAGATACATCAGCCTTTATTAAACCTGCCATGGCAAATCTGGTCTTCTGATCTATATTACAGCAAGTACTTGGGGCCCTACTGACAAAAAATAGGTTTCGCTCCCAACTGTTTTACAATGAATCAACAGAAGGTCTACAAACAATAACCATTTTACTAGCAAATTAAAATTACGCAGTTGTACCCACATTCATTTCTGTGAACAGCTCATGAATTTCCCATTTGAAGCCATTCCTATCAGTACCAAACATAGCAATCCCAAATTTATGGTATATTACATAATGTTACTATTTTGCAGCACTACATTTTACAACTACTTCAAACTTAGACAATAAATGTGGTTTAACTATGTCCCTTAAGAGGCTTCAGTCTGATAAGCACCACCATAATAAATAATATCACTCCAGTCCAGTGCTAAACTCGCATCTGGTCTCACACTACAGCATCTGGCTCCTCATTTTGTCCCTTGAGCTGTTTAAGAACAGGCTGGTGGCATCCCAGGCCATGAGCTGGGCTGTTCCTTCTTCTACCAATAGCAGCATCTGATCCAGCTATGGAATTGAACTGCCCACATGTGGACGTATCCACAGCTCAGTCTCCTGAGAGGTCAGACCTACAGGAGCATGGCAATTCTCGGTGTTAAAGCCAAGAGAGCACACAAAGGAGAGAAGGCCCCCCATCAAAACCTGTTAATGGCAGCAGCTCTGAGAGCTGACCTGCCTGAACACTGCCTTTTTAATTCAAGTGCTTTTAGGCAAATTCAAATCAGAAAAGGTAACACAGAAATAAAATGAAATGGAAGAGTAATTAGTTTTGAAACCTTTTTGGTCATTTGTACAGTTGAAATTATTTTACCTTTTCTTCCAATGCTACTGTTGTTCCATATCTTTTGTTTCCCACCCCTCTCCCACAGACAGTTTCATGTACTACTCACAGCCACTCATCTCCATGTATCTTAAATGACGCTGATGCTCATAGTGCAATTTCTTATTTGATTGCTTCATATCCAGCTAAAACAGCAATCAGAACACAATCCTCAAGAGAAAAAAAAAAACAAAACAAAACCCAAAACCACACAACAAAACAGCAAAACCAAGTGACTTGGAGCACTCCACAATTAATAACAGGAGTCCTTTATCCACTGCAGCAGCAGAAGTTCATGCTCAAGAGGTCTTAAAAGCATAACAGGACATGAAGCAGTACAGCCTAGAAGAGCTCGCTGGAAGTGTAACTGAAGACAGTCACCCAAGAGATCATGAGAAGGATTTGATACAGAATAATCTATGTATTTGCATACAAAACAAAGTTATTTATTGAACTATTATTTACTCAACAAACAGTAATTCCTAGGCTGGAGAAGTAAATTGAATTAGAGAGAGAGAAAACACCACCAGCAGGCCAGCATAGCTGAAGTTAACATTTAATACATTTTCACTGTATTGCTCATTGGGAAATTGTGGCTTGTAAGAACAGTCAGAATAGAAAATAACAGGCGAGCAGGAGCACCGGTATCAGGAAACAAGGACTACAGGAGATGGTGCAGAGCCAGGATAGCGCAGGCCTCGCAAGCATAAAGGAGAGGTTCTGATCTCCAATTAACCGATTACTGCTTGCTAAAAAAACTCTGGGCAAGTATCAGAAGGCTCTTGCCGGTAGCACATCCATCCCCAAACCTTCTCCACACCAAGGGGGTCATAAGTAGGACAAGGACCATGGACAAGCCCTGTATGCAAGGAGGGGCTGGACAAAGCTCAGCACCCACCAGCCCAGCACTGGCAGGTCTTCAGCCATTCCAGAGAAGCTGAGCAGATGCTACAGTGCAATCATGTTCTCTCAGCATCAACTCCCCCGGGACACTCCTACAACCCACACAGGCACCCAGGACTATTGACCCATCACCATTTTGATCCTCAGGGCTCCACCAAAGCCTAAAAATTAAACAGACCATTAAACCTACCAGAGTCACTGTCGACACCACCATAAACAGAGACCTCCTGGTGCTCTCCCCTTCTGCGCAGGTCTCACTACAGCACCTCACACTCGGAGTCTTCCAACTCTAAAACGCGTTAGAGCCTCCCCAGCCAACGCAACCATCCCACGTACGGGTACAAATATAGGGTAACGAGGGGAAGTCGCCCCTCAGGCCACGCCCCACGGCCACACGCACACAGGGCCACGACCCGGCCGCCGCCGCCTCCCCTGGGCAGGGGCCGGACGGGGTCGTGCGGGCGGCGGCCGCCGATTCTCACCTGAGGCCGGGGCGGGGCGCGGGACTGCGCGAGACCGACCGTTGCCCGGCAACCGCCGCCGCCGCCACCATCGTGCACCCGACCCGGGGCTGAAGGCTCCGCCCCCTGCCCCGCCTCTCTGCCTGATGCCCCGCCCCTTCGGCTCGAGGCCCCTCCCCCGGCGCCGGCGCCCCGCCCACTCCTGTGCCCGAGCCCCGCTCCCCTTCCTGCCGCCGCCGGGCCCGGCTCCGCGCTCGCCCGAGGGGTGCTGCGGGCACCCAGGAGGGACGCAGCCGCCCCGCTGCCTGGGCGAGGGGGAGGAACAGAGTGTGGGGTCCTGGCCGGCAGCTTCTGGGGAGGTTGCTGCAGGGAAAGGGAGAGGACGGCGGCTGCGGGCAGCGGGAGTGCAGGGATGGGCTCGGCACAGGTGACGGGACCCCGCGTGGGGTTTAGGTGGCAGGTGCCACACGGCTGAAGGAGCCGGGGTGACGGTGGGAGGAGAGATGGCGGCATCTCTTGTGTCCAGCAGCATCCGAAGCCTTTGCGGGCTGGGGGGCAGCGCAGCCCAGGCAGTGCCCAGGGCTGGCTCCGCATCGTGCGGCTGTCCCTGCCCGCCAGCAGCTTCCCGGGCGACCTGCCCGTTAGCTCCAGTGGGGAGTGCCTGGGTTCAGGAGCAAAGCGCAGGATTTGTGGTGCATAACAAGGTTCGATTCACCAAATCTTTTTGCATTAAAAAAAACCCACAACAAAACTCAAGAAACAAAACAAATTAAAAGACTAATTTGCTAGAGTGCTCAAAACATTAGACATGGCTGAATGAAGTTTGCCAGATGAGGAGGGACTCTGTATCAGGGACTGTAGTGACAGGATGAGGGTTAACAGTTTTAAACTAAAAAAGGGGACATTTAGATTAGATATTAAGAAGAAATTCTCTACTGTGAGGGTGGTGAGAGCCTGGCCCAGGTTGCCCAGAGAGGTGGTCGATGCCCCATCCCTGGAACCATTCCAGGTGAGGTTGGCCAGGGCTCTGAGCAATCTGCTCTCGTTGCAGATGTCCACTGCAGGGGGGGTGGACTAGATGAGCTTGAAAGGTTCCTTCCAATCCAAACCATTCTACAATTCTACGATAAACTGGATCCAATGGTGTGGTTCAGCTTTTGGTGATTACATGATCAAACATCTCTGCTCGTGCAAGAGCACAGCTCTGATTCAGCTCTGTGAGCAACACCACACTGTTCTTTCACCATCCACCATCTCCTGGGTGGAAACTGCATCTCCATATTCCTTTTTCACTATTCATGAATAAAGAATACTTAGAAATTTCTGGCGGGGGGTAGGCGGGCGCTGGGACATCAGTGCCAAGTGCACATGCAGGGCACAGTCAGGTGTGCATATGGGATTAGCTGCCTGTGGTTAATGGGTTACTGGTTGTCTGCTCAGCCATCTTAGCTGACCACATCAATAGCTCTGCCACTCTCCAAACCAAATGTGTTTGCTTTCCCTTAATACGATTCATTTAAAAAAACAAGGGACTGAAGCACAATGTAGTCAGTTTTCACAGCTCCACTGAGAGGCAGTAATTCATTAAACCAGGTTAATTCAATCATCCAGACTCATCGGTCCATAAATTAAATTTGCCTGTTTGAACACAGGCATTACCTGATCTTTTGGACTCTTCACAATATATTCAGAACATTGCTCTTGCCATTCTCACTCAGGATATATCCACACTTCCACTTTTTAGATATAGGATTCATAAACCAGGCATCTAAGAAAACGCAATCACGCCCTTAGTGGTCCCATGTGGAAATCCTCCTTTTTCAGGGGGTTCCTTTCAGGATGCACCCCGCATTTTCTTGGGAGCAGCCCTTAGCAGCATTTCTCTTGAGGACAGGAAGGTAGGTGGTCTGGAGGGAAGACACCAAGTCCTGCCTGTCATTTAGAAGAGGCTGGGATTTTGAAGACCCAACTTGTGTGCGTTCACACCTCTGATACATACTGTGCCTTTGTGAGGACGTTGGAGAGCAGCAGCTGTTGGTGGATTGCATCAGCATTTCCTCTGCAACAACATTCAATTTGCTCTAGGGTTTGGAAAATGCTTAGCCCATAGGTCAGGAAATGTGTTTACTCCCCTCTTGCAGGGTCTGATGGTCAGTTAACGTCAGAGAAAATCACTAGGGGCCTGATTTTCCAAGGTGATGATCTCACTTAGCTCCACGTGGTGTCATTGCAGTCCAGCTGCCCATCTTCACAGGAAGGAAGGCAATGGGCCTTGACGTGCTCCAGGAAGGTAGTGTGATTCAGTGAAAACAACACCGAATCAAGCATCTACCCCTTGAATTTTATTCCCAGCTCTGCTATTTATCTTCCAGGTTACTAGCTCAAGTCACCTTGCCTCAGTGTCCCCCAACACTTCTTCTTGGGACACACTTCCCAAAGGTTATCTATGGAGTAAGTGCATCATGTACACACACATATGCATGGTAGTTTACTTCTTTTCCTTCTTTTTCTGGAAATCATCTTGTTATGGGCAATCCAGCCTGAACTATTTGAAATTGATCAAAGAAGAAAAGCATCTTTCCATCACTGAGCAAGAGAAAAATCTGGCACAATGTCAGGGTAGATACAGGAGCTTTATGTCTGCCCTGTTCCAAGTTACGGTAACTGTGCTGGCACCATTCCCAGAGCTGAGCTAAGGTCAGTGAGAAACCTGTAAATTAATAACTGGAGCTGATGTGATCTCCATCCAGGAATCGCATTGTACATTTGCAAAGCTTTATAGGAGAGCAAAGTTATGTGTCAGTTTTGCTAAGAAATGTTTAAAACCTCAATATTGACAATTAGTAGACCCTGGACCTATTTGGAGATGTTGGACCTGATTCTGATCTCACCACCACAGGAACTCCACCAAATGGGTTAGTCTGGATTAATATTATATAACACTTGGTCATAGAATCATCAAGGTTGGAGCAGACCTTTAAGATCATCAAGTCCAACCATTAACCCTGCCCTGCCAAGTCCACCACTAAGCCATATCCCCAAGCACCACATCTACACGGCTTTTAAACACAGCCAGGGATGGTGACTCAGCCACCTCCTTGGGCAGCCTGTTCCAGTGCTTGACAACCCTTTCAGTGGAAAAGATTTTCCTAATGTCCAGTTTAAACCTCCCCAAGTGCAGCTTGAGGCCATTCCCTCTTGTTCTATCTCTTGTTACTTGTGAGAAGAAACCAGCACCTACTTCTCTACAATGGCCTTTCAAGTAGCTGTAGAGAGCAACAAGGTCTCCCCTCAGCCTCCTTTTCTTCAGAATAAATAGCCCCAGGTCCCTCAGCTGCCCTTTATAAGACTTGTTCCCCAGGCCCTTCACCAACTTAGTTGCTCTTCTCTGAACAGGAGAGGTGTGAAACTTTCTCCAAAAGATGAGCCTAGATGGGCACGCTCATCCTTTGGGGTCCTACCTTACAAAGAAGAGATTCATCTGTCTTCCTGGGTTTATCCAGTTACAAGCAACATCCAGTCATCCCAGTCACTAGTTAATATTATTGATTAATAGCTAATAGCTGTTGCCACATAACATTTAGGAATTCCATTGTACTACAGCCTAGAAGCACAGGGCCAGAAGGGGCTTTCTGGTCAGAGGAACCAGGTTTCTGCTATTGCAGGTAACCATGGCATTTAGATACCTGTCAGTCTCTTCCTCCTTCTTCTGAAAGAATTGTCCAAAGCCTCTCTCTGAAGATCACAGACCTCCTATTTTATAGGCCAAAATGATTTATTGCCAAGTTATACCTACTTGTTCTTTTGCCAAATTATTTTTCATCTTAAAATAACTCTTCTCCTCTGATGTTTGCATTCCTGATATATTTATAGGCCCCACTGTCATCTCCTCTCAACATTTATTTTGCTAAGCCATACAAGCCAAGCTCAAGATCTCCTGTCACCGAGACAGGCTCACAGTTCTTTTTATCATCCTGTTTTTTCTTTTCCAGCTTTTCTTTCTTGAAGATGAGTGACCAGAGTAGTATAATTTACTCCGGATGTCCCGTGCAAGTGGGTAAATACTCTCCTTTCTGTACTGCAAATGGCTGGTGTGTCCTGGGGTAATGTTGTCAAGGTCATCTCAAACTGGTCGCTCACAATCATCAGCTGTTAAGATGGGCTTCCTCCTTTTCTCTGTCCTTCTCAGTTTCAAAGACAAGTGGAATTGGAATCCCCCTGTAGTAAAAGAGTTTGTAAATACGTGACCCTGCACTGTGTGCCACTACATCGTGTTCTGTTCCTCTTACACCATACCCTTCTTCCCATCCTCTTCTAATGATACCCCTTAATTAGTAAATGTCATTAGCATGTTTCTGTCTTTCCCAAATGGCACTAACAGAAGCCAAGAGGAGTATTGTCTGTAAGAACCTCCACTACAAACTATCTTTCAGCCTGATGGTGCCCCTTGCAGCATGACCCCCTCTCCTCATTAGCCAGCCCTGTAATCACACTTTTATCTTGTGAAAATCCCTTTTCCATCAGAACTGCCAGTTTCCTTTAGGACACGTTACTGAAAGCTCTCCTAAAATCCCAAACTAGTAGTATTTTTCTCATGTAGATTATTAGTCCTTTTACCAGAGGTGGGTACAATCCACTCTTAAGATCTTGATGCATTTTCTCATATCTTCAATTATCCTTGCAGTCAAAATTTGTTCTAAAACATTACCGTTATGGGTCAGACTGATGGGCGTGTGTTAGCCCACAGCTCCTCTCTCTTGCTTCTCAGCTTCAGAACTGGCGTGTGTTTCCAGTCCTCTATTTCTGTCACATCATCCCAAACACGACAATTGTGTTTAAGATGTTCTTTCATTACAGCGAGGCAGAAATTACTCACTCCCCAAGTGTATTAAACTCCTGAGAATTTGCTTTCCCTCTGGATAACCTCCATTTCTGAGCAGTTTTCATCAGCCATCCTACTACCACCACAGTGCTGAACAACTCTATTGAAAGCAGAGGACCGGGAACTACTTTAGCTGTAAGTCCACACTTAGACGATCTTCAGGCTTGCCCCATTTGGGTTTGATTTTCAACTGTTCATGATCTTTACACAAAAAGGTGTCAATACAGCTAATGCTACCAGATGAACACCATTGAAGGTACAAGATGTGCCTCCAGAAGCTTGTGATTCCAAACAGTAATACAGAGCAAGGATATTCATCCCAATTTTATACAACAAGACAAAAATTGAACCTGATCTCAAGTTAAGTGAGGAGCTCATACTATGGTACCATGGCCATCCCCACCCAAAGTCTGTTCTGCTGGAAAATTCTCCCATCTTCTTGTATTGCATGATAAGCAGAACACTGACGACCTTTGGTAATTCCTCTATCGGTTAAGAACTGGCAGCCACTGTGGCATTTTCAAACAAAACAGCTCAGGTCTGTAGAATAGATTTGGTTGAAGTCTTCACTATGGCATTAACCTCATGATTTCATGTGCTTGAAGTCACTGCATTCAGAAGATGATGTAAGAACAGTTTTGATCATGGCAGGTGTTTAGGACTTTATCAGGAAGGAATAAGAACTGATCCAAAGATCTGGAGGATGACAGGAGTCTGTGAATTGAATTTATTTTGCTGACACTGCACCTGGCATGAAAAGAAAGGGGAATGAGAGGATCCAGTTCAAAAAAGTCTTCTCTGACTCACTGAATCCAGGCATTTGGTTTTGCTCCTTTTCCCAGGCTTATGTGAATTGATAAAGCACAATCTGCAAGGAAAGCTTTGTCAGGCAGCATATGTCATTTTGTACAAAGCTGTATCTTCTCAGGCTGAACTAGACCTAGAAAAACATCCACTAACAGTTTCTGTAGAGTACTTTAACTCGTGCTGAAAGATGGGTGATCATAGTTTTTCTTTGTCCTTGCTTCTGTGAATCAATAAACTACTGACATCACCAAAGTCATACAGAAACCACGTGTGGCATCTGAAGGTGACCATGCGCTCCAGAGGTCCTGAGCTAAGTCCTGAGTGACAAAGCCTGTCTCCTCTCACTGCTGCATCGCACCAGGAGAACAAACCCCCTCCGTGGCTTGGTAGAGTTTCAGGGTATGTTTTTGGGATACTAGAAAGTGATAAAATCAGCAGAAGGTACCTTCTTATGGTGAAGGGTCTTTTAGGGAAAGGTAAGCTTAAACTTCAGTCATGTTGGGGTATCTTAGGCCTTAATTCAGCTCTGCTGAGAGGGAAGGACTCTGGTGGAATCCCACTTACTTTCAAGCAGTACCCAGTGCAGATGCCACACCAGAAGGCTCTTTCCTCCCTTTGCACTATCACTTCAGAAAGGTTCACGACTAAGTGATTCTACCTGGCAGTGGTTGCATTACAGTGCAGTCGAGATGCTGGATCATGGTGAAAGACATCAGGTAGCAAAGGGGAGGTCGGGAGCTGTACTAATATTTGAGCCACCGAGCCCAGACTTCCTAATTCCAGAGGGGCTTGTCTCTTAATTCTGCCTTAATTTTGAATAATAAATTAATAAATAAATTTTAAAAACTAAATTTCTCTCCC
>JAAGNO010028307.1:0-36726 GCA_033439905.1 Ceryle rudis | reverse complement strand
GGAGGGATGATGCGGGGACCCCGCTCCCCGCCTGGGTTGCGGCTCTCGGGGGTGCTGGGATCTCCCGGAGCAGCAGCGGGCTGGGCACGGCGAAGTGCTGCGTGTTCGTGCGGAACAGAAACGTGAAACGGGACGTTTCCCGGCTGAGACAGAATCCCCAGATCCCTTTCCCTCTTCTGGGCTGAATTCCTATGGATGGGCTCAGATGACGGGCTCCTGCTCAGTCCGCGCCGCCCTGCCAAAGGCATCGACGGCTGCAGCGCGTGGCTGCGGCTCTGCGTGTGACCTGGCGAGACCCCCGACCAGCGGTGCCCGTGCAGCGGGGCACAGGGTCCCCGGGCAGCGCTGCCTTCCCGGGCAGCACAGCAGCGCTCCCGCCGTAAATGTCTAACGCCAAAGTGCGCGTGAATTACGAAAGGAAATTGTTATTTTAGAGAGCGGTGCAATCTCATATTCCCTTCCCACAAACAGCATCCTCAAGGAGTCTTACCCGCTCACGCCATGCCTTTTTGGTTTAGACCTGCATAGCTGTGTCGTAGCAGCGTTTTGCTCTAGGCAGATGGGCAGGCATTCCCGTGATTTAATTACCTTTTTACTTCCAAGAGAGACTTGGAAAGTGGGCGGGAAATAAGTTAATTCCAAAATGATTTAAACAAGCTATGTCTGTGAATGAGGACAGCCTGGTGGGTCTGCACATCAGCAGCTCCCCAGTGCGGCAGAGAACAGTGAGCGTAGAAGTGCTGCCCGTGGGATCGCACAAACCTGCCTCGGGGCATTCCGGGTCTGAAGGGAGGGTGCAGCTTAGCTGCCCCCCTCTCAGGGCTGTCAGGTGCTGGATGCCCCAGTGCCTTAGATGTCTGAGCACAGTTGTCCCTAAATCCTGTGTCTCTTGGCAGTCATCAGGGATAATTGAGATAGATGGAAATCCCGCATCTCTTATTCATAGATGGAATCATAGAATCGTTTTGGTTGGCAGCCAGATCATCGAGCCCAGCTATTAACCCAGCACTGCCAGGTCACCACTAAACCATGTCCCACAGCACCACATCTCCACAACTTTTAAATCCCTCCAGGGATGGGGACTTCATCACTTTCCTGGGCAGCCTGGGCCAGGGCTTTACTAAACTTGAAATATTTTTTGTATTACAGAAGGGTAATAAAAATGTTTTAGCAGGTCCTTGTAAGGCATTGTGAGGTGATAGCAAAGGACAGTCACTGCTCCCTATCTATGCTGGGCACTTTGCAGTGGTACTGGTGTCACAGCTGCAGCCCTCCTGCCAGCCCAGTGCCATCCTGTGGCTCACTGGAGGAATAACAGCATCCCGCTTATGGAGAACAGGCGAGGGAGCTGGGTTTGTGCAGGATGTGGTATTGCTGCATTATTTCTTGTGATTCGTTTGTGCTGGATGTGAGGGACCCCACTGTGCTTTGACTTTTATTGTGTTCGTAGCTTGGCCTTTTTCCAGGAATTTTCTTTCTCCCATCACTAAAGAGCTACTTTATCAAACTGAATTGTAAAGCAAAATATTAAGGCAAAGTCATTAATCTCTGACACCAAACAAAATTGAAGAGAGCAGAATATTCTGAATAAATTAGATACACAGAAGGATGACAGTGCTGGGTACCTTACAATCCGATGCACAGGCTTTTTTTTTTTTCTTCTTTTTTTGGTGGTGTATTGTTGCATATATAAAATGTCTCAATTGCTTAGATAATTGATTTAAATCCTAATCTTTGAATAGGTTTTAATAAGCTGTTTGTAGTGAATTTAGACAAAGAAGAAAAACAATAGTGTTTGAAACATCTTCATAAAGTGGATAGTTTGCCTCTTGCGTACTCACAGGGTCTTCTGTGGAAGGTAGTTTGTAAGCGCAGCCATTCCCTTGGTGTATGTGAGGTGGTGGTGTTGGCCTTTAGCTGGTCCCTGTGTGCGTGAGGCACCCAGTGGCTGAACCAGCAAAGTAGGAAACCTGATAAGACACCTATACAGTGGTACAACTGAAGTCTGGTGTCCACAGAAATGTTGTTGTGGCTGTTGTCAACACCGGCCCAGCTCAATCACAAGATGCAAATGCAAGAGGGACTGTAGCCAACTAAGAATATGTGGGTGAGGAAAATAAGATGTGACTCTAGACTGACCTGCAAGTGCTTTCCTCCAAAGGTGGTGTTCTTGATGCTTAGGTGGTGTTGGTTAAGTACAACTGATCAAATATATCATGGGCTGTGGTTCCAGGTTGCCTTTGAGAGGGGCCAACAGGTGAATGCTCTTGTGCTGAAGTGATTTCTGTGTGATTCTTGACAGTTCTCTACAAAGATTCAATCCTATGAAACTCAACTGTGAGCATGCTCATGGGGAAGAGAGCACAGAAGGGGATGTGTGACACAGGGAATGGTACCAGTGCGTTTCAGACTGAATGGATGGGATGTCGAACACTGAAGGAAGACATTTCTTCAGCTCTGTGGAGGCCAAAGCTTAGGAGTTTAGCACTGTGGATACTGTGTGAGAGCAAGTAGGGGTGCTCAGTGTTGTGAAGATTTTTGAAGCATTCATTACTTACTGCAGGTTACCAAAATTTAAAGTAATGAGTCACGTCCTCAGAATATTCGTGGATTGGTTCAAATATGTGCAAAATAGAAGCCACTGTATTTCATTTTGACTCTTGAACTCAACTCCAGCCTGCCATGTGATGGTCCAAATTCCGTGGCTGGTCATCATTTGCTGTGTGATGTCTTGCAAGACAGGTCAGTAAGATTCCAAGCCTGCAGCATCTCCAGTAGCCTTCCTTTCCTCCTCTTTATCCTGCTCTTCCCCTACCACTCAATTTGACCTCATCTAATTTTAAAAATTTTCTCAGTTCATTCTGTACAGGTCCCAGTTTGCAGGGGAAGCTTGCAGTGGTTTAGGAGAGGGAGGTGACTGACCTCATGTAGACTAGCCTGGATGGCTGGAGCTTCTGGGCAGGTAATTTCCTGGGAGTGGAGCTGTTGGGAACTGTCCAGCACAACTGTGGGACAGGTGTGAAGTAAGGAAGGTTGTACTGAACTGTGTCAAAAAGTGCCTTTTCTGGAGAAGACATGTCGCTGGCATGATTTCTGTAACCTTCGACATCCCTGTTTGTTATTCTTCCTCCAGTTATCCCCTGTGTTGTATCTCAGTGGAGTGTCTGGAGTGGCTGCGCAGAGCCTTGCAAGACAACATATCGTGTGCGGAGAAGACAGGTCATCCAGGAGCCCAGGAATGGAGGAGAGGTGTGCCCTCCTCTGGAGGAGAGGGCTGGCTGCGTGGAGTACTGGACCCAGCAAGGAACAGAGTGCAAACAGTCCCTGAGTAAGTCCACTGAAAATGTAAGTTTCTGGGTAACTGGGGGGAGGACTGCTGTTTGGGTCAGCAGAGATATCTGTCTTTACTGTATTTGAAGAGAGTTGTTTTCAGGCACCATCATGTTTGCTCTGAGCCTGTCTGAGAAGTGAGGCCTTCACACAGGGGCTTGGAGATATCCTTCCCTGGACAGTGTGAAAAGTAGTGCCTGCCATTTGCTGGCATCTGCTCTGTTTCAAAAGTGAAATATTACAGGCCAGTTGTGATCTCACTTATACAAGTATAAATCTCTGGCAGCTTTGATAGAGTGGGTAGATTTATGCCTGTTTAAAACTTCTGTAAGTGGCTGTTGAGCAGGTTTTTTTTCTTTTTTAATTTTATGAGTCATCTGCAAAATGTTATGGAAGGAGCAATACCCATCAAAGGCAAGGTATGACTTCCCTGCCCTGGAGCAGAGTGCAGGCAGAGGAGACCTCCAGCTAGTTTCTGGAGAAAAAGCTTGATTTCAGTTTATTCAAATGAATTTTTCATGACATAACTTTACTGATTTTTAGAACAACTGCTTTTATTTTGGGATCAAAATCTGTCCAGTCTGGATGTTGGATACAGCTGACTTCCTCAAACCTGTTCAGAGTTGGTATTCAGTGAATATTGCCTCCCCTCTCTGTCTTTTGGGTGTGCCTGATAAGTAGGTTCACTCTGCTCGGGCAAAAATCTGGCAACAATGCAGATTCTCTCTTCAGTTAAATGGTTGATGGTCACAGATAATATGAAAATACAAATTAGAGTTATTTTTGTGTCCTTCTGAAGATAAAACTGTATGACATTAAAAGCCTAGCTTTACTGTTTTGCAGACAGAAATTGCCTTAGTGCACTATTGCCACTTACGCCATGTACTCTTTCTCTTTGATATACACAGTCCCAGCATTAATAACAACAGGAGGGTTTGGAAAAGCGAGGAAAAAAAGAGCTGCAGCTGATAGTAAAGAAAGAGCAGGGTAAGTTGGAGCCTCAGCACAGAGGCTCAGCTGTACTCCACCTTCACTGTGTCTATGGTTGCAGTTTTGATCAGCACTTTTTGCCAGTTGGAATCAGCATTTCCCAGCAGCAGGGTGGCACTTAGAGCAGGGTGCTGCTCTCCCCTCAGTGGCAGCTGTATCTTTATGTATCCTTGCTCTCTTTCTCTTGGATATGACAAGGAAGTAAACTGCTCATGTGGTTCAGTATGCTACTTGAAGGTGTTCAGAAATCCCCGTGATGACTGATACAGAACCAGTCTAGACTAGAGCCCAGTTCTCTACTGTGTTTACAGACCATTACTGAATTTCCTTGGTTTTCCCCTCCAAACAAAGGCCAGTTCTTTTGGGTGTTCCTCTCGGGTTCAGTTAAAATCAGAAGCACAGAAAAGTCTGAACAGGGCAGAATTGCTGTGTTAGTCTGGTAGTCCTCCCACCCGAGATATGACAGCCTCGCTCTGTCTCTTAGGAAAAACCTGTACACACCAAACTTTAGCTCCTGTTGCAAGTTGCTCTAAAATAAAAAGCATTATAAGTAACTGAGAGTAGATAATAAAGTGTGGTTCTCCAAATGGATACCAGACTTGGAATTGGAATACCTGTCTGTTGGGTTAGTTTTATTTTTGCTTTAGTCAGATGCTTGACCAACCTATGTATCTATAAAAACAGATGCCAGTAATACCTGATATTTTTTGATAGGTCAGTTGAAAGCACCAGTAGTGGTGTAGGAATAAAACTACCAGAGTAGTTAATTCCCATTTAACCATGTCAAAATGCAGATATATCACATGTTGTGGTTTTTACCAGTGAAGATATTTTTGAGGGTTCTAATCTGGTTGTTGAGCTAACCTACTGGGTTATTTTGTTTGCAGGTACTGCGTTGAATTCCAGCTTGTGGCCATCATGCCAGGCTGCTTGCAGAGCCACCACTCGTACACTCACTGGATGCAGTATCTCAGGGAGGGTCACACTGTCTGCGTGGAGTGTCAGTACCCAGCTTTAGACTCCAGAACTCTTCATTGTTATGGTGATGGCAGTGGAAGCAAAAGGTAAGAGATTTAGCTTTAGTTTTCTTGTTGAATTTTCATTCTTCTCCCTTTATCTGCTTGTCCCAGTTTCATAATGCACTGCATGCAGCTCTCTGGAGTACTCTACATATAAACACTGGTCTTTGTTGCATACCCTGAGTTTCTCGCAGAGTTGAAATGACCTGGTGAAGCTCATGTATTAAACCAGTGTCAGAGCCAGGACTGAAGTGTGGGAGTACCTGCACACAGTCTACTAAATCTTACTGACTTTTAAGTGGCACAGTTGTGGATTTTTTTCATTTTAAAGACACTCCAGCCATGCTTCTAAGGTTAACAGTCCTGTCAGATGTCAAATAAACCCAAATCTATTTCTGGTTTTTAAGCACCGGGGATTTTGCCTCTATAAGTGACCCTTTATAAGTATTTCTGGTGAGTGGCAGCTGGCTTAGGGACTTGGGGTATCTGCTGGCACCTGAGTTTGAATGGAAGTACTGTTAAATCTATGCAATTTCAGCATCCTTTCCCTGTAAAGCTGAAAAGCTTTGGGGTGATTGATGAGGACTAACTAGGTCATACAAATTGGGCAGACTCTAGTAAAGATGAAGGGAAGGGCTTGAAGCTGCAAAACACATCTGTGACAGCCAGCAACAGAGGAGTCCTGTGTCCCAAGGCTCTGCTGTGGTCACTGGAGGCACATCCTCTGCACTGCTTTTATCTTGGTGCTCTTAACCCTGTTGTTAGTTTATTAAGGCATCCTCTGAAACTGGTTAGCAGCCCTGCCTGTGAAAATTACTGCCCATCAGTGCTGGGCAGAGGTATTTTTAAAAATTACATAAATGCTGAAATAAGTGCCCTCATTTAAATTAGAAACTCTGAACAAGGATTGTCAGGGCTCAAGCACACAATGTATTGCACTACCAAGACTACCAATAATGGCCTTGTTAGGCAAGGTTTTTCTCAGGCTTTTAGTAAGAGGAAGCCACGTTAGAGTCTTTTCCTTCCCTGTCTCAGCTTTTTATGTACTAAGGTTCCAAAAGCTTTTAGATAAAGAAGAAAAAAAAAAATCTTAACTGGTGTAGTCATGAGTAGCTCTTACCTGCTTTCAACAAGTAGATGATTATAAAAGCTTAAAATAATGTTATTTTACTAAAACCCTGGAGCCAGACAGGAACATCAGATTAAGTGATACAAAAAATACATTCAGGAATTAATTTCCTCATTGGTCTGCAAAAAGAGAGGAGCATTTTCATTCGCCTGATACGGTCACCGGCACTGTATGTGGAATGGAAGCACAAAGAAAATGGAACTTTGTCCTTCAGGAATGGTGATCAGATTACTAGGTGTTGGCAGCCTGAAGGCTGGAGAGGGGTAATGATAATGGAGTTGGGGTGAATGGTGACTGGGTTCACTGAATTCAAGACGCAGCCCACATCTCAGCAGATGCTTTAAATCCATCACAATTGAGCAGAGCCTGGAAATTGTTCCCAAAGTCTTGCTGGAGGCCTGTAAGATGAAGTGGTGGGTCTGTTTTATTACAGGCAGGTGACAGCCAGAAGGAAGCCAACTTTTAACACAGTGAACTTTAACCCTTTTGGAGTTACTCCCTATAATGTCAAATGAAGTCACGTCTGAGGCATCTTCTAGGCAGGTGTGAGCTCTCCATGTGTGTGCCAAACTGAGGTACTGTGCTTGTTCACTTGGGTAGTAATATCCAGTAGGACAGGCAGGGCTGTCCTGAGCAGTGGACAAAGCTCCTAGCTACAAAAGGCAATGGAGATGCACTTTAAGTCTCTTTGAACCAGCAATGCTGGGCAACTTCATCAAAGATGAATGTGTGAGTGGCAGGTGGAATGTGAATGATGTCTCTGGTCTGCATCTTCCTCATCCTGTGAGTGTGAAGCCTCCCTTACACTTCGCATGGATTTGTTAAATAACTCCCACGTATCCCCTAGATAGGTAATCTCCAGGGCATGGTCTGGTGTTATTATTTAACCTTACAGTGATGGGTCAAGGAGATTGTTGTCCAGGGCTTGGTTTTCTTTTTACCAACATCTTGGATGCAAGTATTTGCTATAGGTATTCTCTATATAAAGAGCGCTATCCCCTAATTTGTCTCCAGAAACAGCATAGGTTGTTTGTTTGTTTGTTTGTTTGTTTTTAACCAAGTTGCATGGAGGAAAAACCTGACCTCTATGAACTCTGAGAAGAAATTGGACTGTTGGTGGGGACAACCATGAGGGATATGTCCACGAAAAGGCTTCTGTCTTCTGTTAGAGTAAGTGGCCATATCTGAGCATGCAGTCTTGCAAGAGAGCAGTGCTCTGAGGGGTCACCTGGTGAGCTCAGGCTGAGATTCACTGGCCAGATGTAGAGGGTCTAAATGTGATGCTTGTAAAGACAGGTGGAAGAAGATGGGAAAATAACTGCTGCTCTGAGAAGGAGGGTGGTGGAGGCCAGAGCTGATGCTAGGATGCAGCATGTGTTGAGTTTGCCTGGATCTGCTCACAAGTCTCTGGCTGTATAATCAATTCACCCTCATTTTGATTTTTTTTATTTTTATTTTTTGCCAGTGTAACTCTGCCAGGAGAGGTGAACAGTTTGTGGTATCCTCTGAGAGGTGGTTAGGAGTGCTGACCTGAGCCATTGCATGCTGGCCCGGGTCTCTGAAGCCGCTGGCTGAGGCTCTGCGGGGACACAGGCACAGCTGCTGCTGTCCCACCCACGCTGTGCCTGAGCTTTGCTTCTCGCCCTGTCAGTTCGGCAGCTTGTGCCAGCGTTTAGTTCCCTGAGATATTGTTCCAAGAGTGACTCTCAGGAAGGAAAACATCTGACAGAGTTTAAAATAAACTCAGCAATGCTGGTATATTTTGATGAGTATTTCCTAATTATCTTCTTGTGTCTAAGTGGAGTCTGGCTTATAAATGCTTCAAGTTAAAGAGAGATGCTTGTTATCTGTGCCTTCCACCTGTCTCCCACTCTGTAGAAGATGCTAGTTCATTTTAACCCCTGTTATGCAAGCTCAGAGGTTTCCCAAAGTCTTTGATTTACAGCCAGATCTGTGGCCATCAGGTGAGAATAGCTAGGATAATCTAGTTTACATTGGCTTCTTCCTTCTAAAAGGTTATGAGATGAACAGGGCAGAGCATCGAGACAGGAAATTGATCTGTTAATTTTGGATTGTCTTGTGAAAGATCTACAAATAAAGCACAGACTTGACATCTGTGAAACTGTTACTCAGCCTGTTCTAGGAGGCTTAGCTGCTCTTCATCATCTGGAGCAAGATGTGGCAGTTTAGCACCTAAATGTCCAGGTTGCAGCAGTTTATGCCCATGCTCATGTGGCAGAGGGAGAGGATGGATAGACTTGATTTATAGCAAAGTCAGTATTTGTCTTCCCAACAAGCAAGATGAGAGTGAGCAGGTTTAGCTTATGTGTTTAAGGAGTAAAGTCTTTTAAAGGTAAAGCCGCAGCCCAGAGCTCTGAAGGGTGTGGGGCTGCTCTGTGCACAGCCTGCTTTATCTGGGATCTTAATCCCTGATCTGCACATTCCAGTATTTTGAAATGACTCCAAGCCAAAAGAAAAATTCAGTGAGCCTTTTCCAACCACGTGTGATGCATAAAACCCTGCTCTGGAGCATGACATCTCATTAAACCAAGGGCAGGGTTATCTTTGTGAAGCTAGAGCAGTAATAACAATTTCCACAGAACTATAAAACAAGCAGAAGATGAGGGTTTATTGGGCTCTTCTGTAGGCAGCTCTCTGCACAGGGCAAGAATTGATCCAGATGTGGTATTTGTGCTTCTCCAAAGGTCAGGGCTGGGACATACTGATGTGAGTTCCCTTAAACCACTAAATGCTGAAATCTGGGACGGACAGAGTGCTATAGCAAAATGTCAGCGTTTGTGGCCATTAGGCCAGCATTGCTTATGCAGCCACTGGTTGTGAAAAATGGCCTGTGGATCTGCTTGGTTGTTTTATGGGATGTTTCTCTGTCCAGTTCTGGTCAATGTTTTGATGGACTACCTGGGAGTAAAGGGGTCAGTTGATTGGTTAGGTTTTTTTGTCCTTAAGAGGCCTGTAACCTTGTTCCTACCCTTGTGAGTTGGGTACCTCAAGCCAGGTGCCATCTGGAAGCCCTGTTAGTGAGTAGCTCTAAGCAAGGCAGAAAAGCTCAGGCAAGTGTTCCGCTGTCATGGTTATCCAGAGATGCTCATGTCCCAGCACCTGCTCCAACACATGCTGTATGTTGTGTGCTGGGTACTTAGCATCTTGATGGCTGTGTGAGGCAACAGAGCTCTGCCTGCTGAGAGAGCATGGGGTTTATAAAGAAAAATGGAGAAAGAGGTTCCCACTTTGTAACCTGTCCAGTGTTTCAGTACAGGAGTTATGGGGATCTCAGTGTGCTTTGTGAGTTGTGGCTTGCAATGCTGGGCACCTAAAGGCAATGTTTCTGTGAATCCTTTTGGACATCCTTGTCTGACATCTACAGTATGTGCTGCTCTGCGTTCTTCCAGTCCAGTGTTCCTGACTGATTGTGGCTTTATTTCACACTATTACAACTCTATGGGCATCACTGTGGTTGCTGCTTCTTTAGAGCAGTAGAAAGGCAGAATTTGATCCATGGATTGAAAATTGATGTTAGCAGACTAAATAAGATTTACTGGGCGATTTAAGCCATCGATGTACAAGTGACTGCCCTGCAGCAGAGGTGCAGCACATGAACCTCCTTCCTCTTATGATTGTGTTTCAGGAGTCAGCTGTTGCACTGGCAGGCGGTAGGGAACCCTCGATGCAAAGGAACCTGGAAGAGAATTCGCCAGCTGGACACATGCTCCTGTCCGTCTGTTCACAGCTTCTTGTTCATCTAACTTCTGACAGTCCCAACAAGCGAGTGCTGTGATGGTTTGTCTGGCACCAGCATCTGGCAACAGTAGGAACCACAACCAAAACTATGACTTTTCCATATCAGAGGCTATGCCGCTTACTTACAAGAGATTGCTGTATGTACTGGGGCACCCTGAATCCTCTCTGTGTGTACTCCTCCGTTTCCAAAGAAATCAGGCTGGCTTTTATGCCCATCCATCCCTGAGAGGGGTCTGTCTGACCCTGATGACTTCTTGCAAATTCCCCCCATTCATGAGAGGAACAAGAATTCACCAAATAAGATATTGGACAAAAAAAGGCCATATGAACCCAGGTTTAATTATCATTTTTCTAAAGTCTCAATGAAGAATCAACAGTGCAAAATAAATTAACTCAAGTGCCTTCTTTTCATGGCAGTGTCACTTATTCGTGGACGCTTCCTGCTTGTGCTTATGTATTTTCTCCTTTTGTTTTCACCCTCTCCTGGTCATATAGATCCTCAGTCTCACAGAGGGTTGATCTTGCTCTGCTCAGATAATGGCAAAACAGAAATGAGCCTGCTCAGATCTGTGAGAATACAATGTAGCAGGATTAAATGGGCTCTTGGACTTCAGGTTTCCAGAGTTGCCCCAAAATGCAGTGCAGTCCTGGGGCTCTAGATAGGAAGTCTTCCCAGCTGTACCAGTAGGGCTAGCTACAGCCTTGGATTTTCAACTGGAAAATATTTGAAATATTTTCGTTACGTTCTATTGATTTATACTGATTATTTTCTATAAAGGAAAATAAAGGAGACTGGAGACATTCTCCCAGTGTGTATCTATTTGATTAATCTGTGTAGTGCCATCTCTTTAGCTCCTGAACCTGCCAGATTTGTTCCAGCCAATCCTGTTGCTGACTCCTCTGCTCCAGCAAGTAAGACTGGAGGAAAAGTCACTGCTGTCCTCTTCCAGAACTACTCAGGATTTACAGGTGGAAATCCAGCACCATGACCTACCCTTGTGCAGAAGTGGATGTGGTCTTTTTTATATACACATACCTCTTGAGTCTGCTTAAACAAAATTGCAGAATGGAGTCATGCTTTGTGTCAGAGCACTGCAGTGCTGAGCACCTAGTAGTTAAAATTGTCAAACTCAGGTGAGTTCCTGGGGGTGGTTCCAGAAGAGAGTTTTAAAGCTCAGGTCCAACTCTAGTCTAGATTTGGATCATGAAACCCATCAAAATATGTTGAGGGTCTTTCATGGTAATGTTAAGGGCACTGCAGATACGTGCTTGAGGTGCTCAGAGGAGTGTGTAGGACAGTGATGAGAAATCTGAAAGTGCCTGATGCCTCTTGGCCAGCACAGTAGGGATTTGAAAGCAAGGCTCTGCTTTTCATTGTATGTTACAAGCTGTCTCTGTGGATTAATGACTCACTGTATGGTGATTTCATCCCAGAGTAGCAAGATTTTTACAGAGAAAAAAAAAAAAAAAAAAGGCTCGTGCCTCACTGTCTGACATAATCCATAACTATCTTGTGGCCTGCTCAGGAGTACTCACTGGTTTGTGAGCAAAGGGATGCCATCCCCTGAGAGCTGTCTTGGGAATAAATAAATAGAGTACCTTATTTCAGTTTTTGCAGCCAGAAATTTCTGTCAAGCTGGAAGCCAGTTGCATTTTCTTGGTGGAGATATGTAACCGTAGTAACATTTAGTTACTAGAAGGTTTTCTTTGTCCTTCAGATGCCCTATATTGGACCACAGGACCATAAAAACATTCCATGAATTGAATGGAGCCAGCTATTGGAAATACATTTCATTTTCAAAATCCCAACTTTTGAGAACATAAAATCCAGCTCATAGAAGATGTTTTCAGAATTGAGTACTGATGCTATAAAGGATGCTCATTTTGCTTAGTAATACTTAAAAAACATAGTCTTTCACAAGTTACATTCACCCCAGTGCCCCTCTCCTACAGCATCAGAGCCAGTCAGGTAGGAAAAGGCTGTATTGCAAAGTTCTGCAAATGACAGTGTCAAATGGAAAGAGCCTTTACCATGTGGCACCTTAATGCACCTTAATTGCAATTCCTTTAATTTACTGAGTACTTCAGTGTTAACTGTACTATATTTGTCTGTAAGACTTATTAAATTGTCATAGTACTTGCTGTCAAATATTTAGTTGTGACATTAATCCATTTGGTTTTGAACCTTTCAGGTCAGGGGACTACCCCCCTGTTTCAGTGTCTTGCGCGTAAGTGAGCCCTAAAGAGAGGTTCTTTGGATAATACTTTGTCCTCTTCTGGTAGAAACTGTAGGAAACTCCAGCCAGTTTCAATATAAATTTGATGTGCAGGAAGTTTCCAGAATCGGTCTCTTAAGTGAATGAAGGTGGCTGTGGAGAGTTGAGAAATTTGAGAATAGGCTTCTCAGAAACAGTATCATGGTCAGATCACTACAGAATCTGGGCTCGATTATATGTTTTGGAGGCTCACAGTGAGTTTGCTAAAATGCATTTTAGGTTGACTGAAACTGCGTGTGAATTCATTGCACATTTGATGATTAGTCCTCATCCATGGAGTCGCAGGAGGAGGGGGATTCAGGAGTGGTGAAATGTTTTTATAACGTCTAAGTGAAGTGTTTTGATCTTTGATTTTAGAATTTTATTTCAAGATTGAAACAATCTGAGTCAAAATATTTCATTCAGCCCCCTCATTGTTTTCACATTTCTGTTTTGAGGAAAATATTGAAGGAAAAAAATCCCTCATTTTGGATTGACCAAAATGATATTTATCAGTTGTGTTCTCTTTTGGGTCCTGGTTGTGAGACAGCTTTGATACTAAGAAAAGCAGAAAACAGTCTGTTCCTTATGGCCGATGGCTTGTTGGTCAGGGTTTTCTTTGCCTCTGCCTCATGCCTGAGAGCTGATAACATGAGGTCCTAACAAGAGCTGCTGATGGTGGCATGGTAGGACTTCTTTTGCTTCTGTCACCATAGCCTGGGGATGAAGCAGTATGAAAGTGTTAACCTCTGAGGGACCCTCCCAGCAGCTGTGTTTCTACACAGGCTATGTCACTTGATGAAACAAGACATGGCAAATGTCTCAGTGCATCAGCACATCCTAAAAAGGGCTGAGCAGTGTGCTGGCTTCACCTCCACACCTTGGGTGACTGTACAAACAAATCCTGTTCGAAAATTCCTGGGGGAAGAAAGGAAGGAGATGCGCAAGTCTGCGTGTGTGTGTGAGAGAGAGAGAGATTGAGAGAGAGCAAGGGTGAGCCTTTTAGAAGAAGGTAATGATCCCTTTCCCTGCAAATGAAGATTAGCTCATGATGTAGACACATACTGGGTCCTTGCCTGTTTCCCTGTAGGGGCTTTATCACCATCCACCATCATAAGCTCTGTAATTTCTACTGCCTGAGTTTTGGGAAAGATAAGATTATAGGATATCCATGGCAAAATACTCCTGAAAAATGGCTTTGTACAGTAAACAAGCAAAGCAGCCTCACATTGAGGAGAGGCTGTTCACCGAAGATGACAGCCGTTCCCATGACAACGCCAAAAACCTTTCACCATTGTGTATCAAGAGGAGAACATCTCCCACGGCAAGTACATGAAGTCAGACACTTAGTCCTCATCTTCCATAAATCATCCTGTTGGGCACCGATAACGAGGAACTGCCAGTTGTGCACATTTAGCTCCACCTTCTAGGTGCCAGCCTGGCTCCAGATGAAAGGAGAAGCAAATAAAGCCAAAGCATTGGTGAGTTGGATTTATGTAAAAGGAAAATTAAGCTCAAATGGTGATCCTACACTTCCCTCCACTTTCCAGCTGAGGATCCCAATTTTTAATTCTGGAAAGCTAAGGAAAATATCCAGACTGTTTTACAAACTGCTGAAGGAGCTGTGTGATTTTCCTGTTACAGAGAAATCTTTCATTGTCATGGGATGGAGAGAGCGAGTCCCTTGGAGAAGTCTGCTTTTCTTCACCCTAACCCTGTAGTGTCCAGCCTGTGTTTCAACATAAGGTGGTAAAAGACCATTTTTTCCCATGGGACCTTCATTAGGCCTGTCAGCTCCCTGAGTAGCATGGTATGTGGGATTGCAGTCATCTGAATGTATGAGGATCTGCTTCCTTTCTTAAGGAGAAAGCCCTCGTGCATTTGGAGAAAAAGATATAAAATACACCTGGAAAGCTCAGGAACCAAAGGTAAAGAAAGAAAAATAACCAAAAAAAAAAAAAAAAAAAGAAAAGTATTTTTCTTAAGTAGCCTTGTTCCTTTAAAGACAAACTATCTTTTTCCTTTGCTCAGTGGCCAGAGTTGTTAAACACATTCTGCTTGAATGGTAGGAGTTAGCAATACCTCTCCATAAATAAGAGTATTCTGTGATCTTTAGCTTTTCAAACCTTTTTTTTTTTTTTTCTTAAATGCTTCATTTTGAGTATTTTGAGTCTTTAAATACTAAGATCAACAACTTTTTTTTTTTTTTTTTTGGTGAGGAAGGTTGGTTTTTTTTAAGTTCTTCCCAGTTATATCATTAGTTGCTTGGTGATGGTTGTGATACTGCAGGTGGAGGAGTAGAGGGGAGAAAGGAGAGGAGAGTCCTAACCAGTAGAGATTATTCTGTTCTGTAAATACGTCTCCTGCAGCTTAAAACTACAAACCCCAAATATTAGCAAGATACTTTTTTTTTTTTTAAACCCAGGGTTCTCCCATTCTCAAGCTGTGTGAAATACATTCACTTGTAAAGAGTGTTCTATGGAGTCTGCAGATCACCACCTCTTTAAATCCACAGGGGTATACAGGGTCCTCAGCCTGCTGGTCTGTGGTACCCCCATTGCTCCTGTCCTGTGACACTAGTGAGACCTAGACATGCGTTCAGGACAGGATGTGCTTGTAAACATCTTAAATTGATATTGGAAAGGGAGAAAGGTGGAATCATGATACGTTTTGTCCATGGTTGCTGATAAATATCACAGTATTACCCCTTTTTCATGAGTTCAGGCTCAGTGTGTGACCCCACACTCCCCTAAAGCCACGAGTTCCACACCCTAGTCCATGCTGGAAAGGAGGTGTGAGGTTTCTTTCTATCTCTATTCCTTAACCCCCAGGGCTGAAGAGCTGATCCTGTGCTGAGACCTGAGGTCAGCATCACTGTTTCTGAATGTTGTTTTTTGGCTGTTACTTGCTGTGCTCAGGGCTTGTTTTACTTGAGCTCTGTCGTGGTCCTTACACAGTACTAATTGTGTGCTTTTTGAATTACTGGAAGGGTGTTGTAGGGTGATGCCAGCACTAATAGGCTTTCACCTTCCTCCACTTTCATAACAGTCCTCAGACCAATTAACCAATTTTTGATTTATTCCTTGCGCTACATTTCAGCTGGTAACTGGTGGAGCAGAAGCTGTCTGACAAATGGGCTCAGCTCACTCTGGCAGTGGAAGCCGATGCTGCTCTGCCTTGCCTAATCTTGTGCCTCTCTGCTTGACCACAAGCTATGGCCGATCTGTGAACGCTCGGAGCTCCTGTCTGAGAGCACAAATGAGCTCCTCTGAATGCGAGTGTGTCTGTACCTGTGGTGGGCTCCCCTGAAGTGGCACCTGTGACCCAGTTCAGCATCCTGGCTGCTGGGACAAATGGCGGGGTGTAGGAGAGCTTCTCCAGGAAACAATTGTTGATTGTGTTAGAAGGCTGCTAGCTGGAGAAACTGCTTCTCTGTTGTGACAACAGGGTGCTGTTATTTTTCTTCTCTCTGTTTTAACTCTGTCTAGCAGCTGGATGCAATATGGAAGCAGATCCCTGAAATGCTTGAACAAGGAGTGTGGCTTAAGGCTGGATTTCAGTTTAAGGGAATAAATGAGCAAGCAGTTTCACAAACGATGCTCAGGCACAATGGGAATTACCTCACTCACCTCTCTGCCTCAGATCCCTGCTGGGGGCATTGACTGGGCTTGTTTAGGCACAGCCTGTGATCAGTGGTGGTAAGAGCCAATCCCATGTAGCTCTGAAATCCCACAGCCATGGAGCTTTTGTTCTTCTTGGCTTTTCCCTCTTGCTTTCTCTGTTTAGGGTGAATTCTGACAGGTACACGGGTTCCTGTGCTGAGCTCCGCTCCGTGCTGCACTTTGAATGTTAATGTCATCTACCCAATTTAGGAACAGAGTGATAAGTCATCATTCATCTTTCTAAGGCAGGAAAAAAGCTTAAATATTTCCAAGAAAAACACCAGTGTTTATTATGCTGGCTAGGTTGGAAAGTCAGTTACACTGCGTACTGCAGACTGACAGCCAACCCCAGAAGACATAAGCACAGGAGCCCCCAGAGCACAGCCACCACCCTGGGCAGCACGCTTGTGTGCGGGGGAGATAGGTGCAAGGCAAAGCTGCCTCCTTTCGCCTCTAACAACTAAACAAAGCGGAAAGGAGCTGTGTTGTGAGAGAGGGAGAGCACTCTGGGCAGTGGGGGGAATATCAGGGTTTTATGCAGGAATAGGTTCCCCTAAAAATGAAAATCATCTGGGAGGTTGCCAAAATGAGTTGCAGTTTTCTCTGCAGAAAATGACCCTTTACAGCCATAAGCTTGCTGCCAGCACAGGTCTATGAAATATTAACAATTCTGATGCAAGACAATTTCTTCTTGTTGTCTTCAGAGCTGCCTGGCTGCTGGGAGAGATACGTGAAACTGGCCCTCAGTCCTGCCAGGGGTAGCATGTTATTGGCAGGCCACAGAAAACCTCCCTGGCAGGCTACCACCCGTGAGACATGGTTTGGTAAGAAAAAGGCAGGGAAAAAAAGGAGGTAATGGAAAAGAATCTGTGCAATTTCCACCTTCTGCCACAGAAGAATGGAGTGTGAACTGCAGGACCCGGTGAACATAAACATCTCAGCTTCCAAGAACTGGTTAAGCTTTTGCAATCCAATAGCAAACGTCAAAACAGAGAAGTAAGTATATATGTAACCCAGCCAGCCCCAGCAGTGCCCCTGTGTGCGTCACTGCATCTGCATTATCCATGTACCCTGCTTCCTTATATGAGCATTTTCTTTGAAAATACTGTATACTTGGAGAACACGGGCAGATCAGGTTTGTGTCCTATAAAGCAATGTTCACGCCTGCTTTGTTACTCCAGTCTTGTTTTAATAATCCAAAAGATCTTTACCTGCTTTTAGTTTTTGAAGGTCTCCGTTTTAATGATTAAGGCCTTGAACATAATGAGAATTTTTAGAGTTCTTAAGAGCAATTTCCTTGCCTTTAACAGGACTGCCTGCATGATAAAGTTAACCATGTATCAGGTCTCAAGAGAAGCAGAGGTTTGTCTGACAGCATCTCCTGTGTACACAGCCCCAGCTGGTGACAGCTTGGAGGACAAGGCAGATGTCCTTCCTGAGGGGCCAGAGGTAATAAACTCTGAGCTAGTTTAATTTTGAATTTAAGTGGTCTCTATTTACCAGTGACAGTTCAAAATTTATACTACTCTTAATCCATAAAGTACTGGGCAGAATTTACTGTGCATTTCTCATATCATGTATGGAGCAGCTGGCCTGCAATCAGCAGTGAACTCAACAGAAGGATCCAGCAGATAGACTGAGCTGTTCGAGGTGCTGACTGTGGGAGGGGAAAGGCTGTATGTGGGCCTGGGCAATGGGCTGGTGGCACGGGGCATCTCCTGAGTCTGGCCCTGCCTGACTGTGCAGTTGCATTTCTATCTCTTGTGGCTCCTATCATGATATCAGTGTTTCAGGAATAGCTGTGGTTTTGGTTTAATGTGGATGGGATTTTTTTTCCTTCGAATGCAAATGACTCCCAGGGTTGATACTGTTCCTCATGAGTGATGGCCCTACCCGTGTAAGATCATGAACGCCTGACCATCAAACCTTGGGCGCAGGCTCACGGGCATGTGTGGAGATTTCTCCAGCATACCAGATGCGTGTCTTTAATTTTTTTGTGTCAAAACGCAGACAAGACTGATGGCAGATGGGAGCTTTGGGTTGACAATTCATTCAGCTCTCTTAAGATTTTGGTTGCTTTTTCTACATTGAGAATTGCAATATTAATGATGGTTATCAGAGGTTTCCTGAAAATGGAGCTGACAAGAAACAAAGTACAACAGAATTAATGTGATGGTGGGTATCAGAGAGAGGGGAGTGTTTACCCTAACTAGAATCAGTAATTGATGTTCTTAGTGTAAAGACATTGACATGTCAGGGTGCATTCAGCTGCCCTCAGAGTTTGAAGAAAGCGGTGCCATTGTGGCATGTCACCTGTATCCTTGAAGGAGAGGGGAGCACAGCCGTGGGTGAAGCATGACAGCATGTCTGCTGGCTGCCTGGTGCCTGGGACAATCTGAAACAACAACTACGTTGAAGGGTTCCTCACCACTCAACTGCCGTATGAGCCCTGAGCTTAACTGAGCAGCACTGAGTCATAAGTAGTCATGGGAATAAATTAATTCAATAAGTCATAAGTGTCACCACAAGTGATAGGCAGTGTCCTCTGCCTGCTGGGTGAGGGTAAGGAATTCACCTGACTAGAATAGGCAGTCAGGGAAGGGCAGGAGCAGGGAGAGGAACTGCTCTGTTAATAGGTAGCAGGAGAAGCCCTCCATAATGTTATGTATCTCCAAATGCACTTCCATCCAGTGTTTCAAGCACCCAGAAATGGGTTTCAGAGCAACAACACTGAAATGGTTACTGCATTTACTTATTGGGAAGGGATTATTAAACAGCTGTAATTGTGCAAATGCAATGACAAATGTGTTTGCTTTATAGTGGTACACTTCAGTAAAAATGGCTTAATGACCATATGAAAGTTGTTTATTGGGAAATGTGGAAGCCGTGCAATTAAGCAAATGCATTTTCCAGGATTATGATCATTCATTTTTTTACGTATCCTGTAGATCTGCCATGGATTATTCAGTCCTGTGCACTTTGGTAAGAGATGAGTAGATGTATCATAAATACAGAGTTTTCCTCCTAGCGCATGGATGTTCAAAAGCAGATTTCTCTCTGTTTGGTCTGGAAAGTAACCTCACTTTCATGGAATAGTACATGGCAGGCTGAGGTGTCTTTAAAACCAGCCAGATCCTTTAACCTTCTTCAGAAATGCACAACCGTGGGCCAAACTGAAAGACAATGCACATGAAGAGGTCTCTCCTTTGTCTGTCTCTCGGGATATCTTTTCACTTGCTGTGTACAGGATTTGATTAAAAAGCCTATCCAGTCTGCTTGGGGTCTTGGAGAGGAGCTTGAGATGATTAGGAGAAGCAGCCCTTAACTTGAAATCAGGGGGAAAAAGTCTTATGTGGAACTTGTGTTAAGGAGATGTTCAAACTCCTTAGTAGTTGCAGAGGTTTGTAGAGCAAGGTAGAATTTCTTCTTTAATAGTCTGTATTCTGCTTCATGTTCCCATCTTATGCCAAACCCCACCATCCTCAGAAGAATCTCAATTGCTTAGACCAGATGCTTTCCACAAACCTGTCTGGGAGTGGGTTTTCCAAAGGCTGTGAGGCAAGTCAGATGAAGCTCAACATTTAACTGCCTTCCATGCTTTGAACAGCCAGTGCTGTGCAGGCAGGAACTCAATGGAAGTCAGTGGTCTCCAAGGGGGCTACAGATGACTACGTAATGGGGTCAGTAGTGTCCACCCTAGACTCAAAAGGGGTCTGGAAGGGTATAAAATGGCCAGACCCACAGCAGACTTTAGATGCCTATGGTAAGAGAGATATGTCAGTTACTGAAGGTTTTTGTCAGCATGACACCATCACCTGTTGATCAAAGGTGAGAAGGAAGGAGGGTCAGAGATGATTTAAGATCCCAAACTACAATCATACCTGCTTGCTGTCAGATCTCTGTCCTTTGAGCACAAACAGAGGGAAATCAAACCCAATTTTCAAACCAGCTCATGTTCATTCTTCTCCTTGACCTCTGTCATAGGGAGGGACATGGAAGAGCTTAATAAAGAAATTCGTTTTACACAAGATCCCGGGCCTGTAGATAGCTACATTATAATTGACTCTGTTAATTTGTGTGCCTATTTTGTTCCTTTTTTAATCTTTGCATCTATTAATTATTGCAGAACAGTTCTTACTGATAACTCCCTGGCAGTTTGTGCTGCTGCTCTGAAATTATAAAATGATATAGTTGGCAGAATGGGTACAGACATGTACAGTTAATTGGGTTTTTGCAGAAGAAAATTACATAGTATAATAATAAGCCCAGGGTGCCATGGGAAGTGCAATTTCTTATTGCTTTAGTAAATAGGATTGGGAGAATATGAGCTCTGGAATGTAAATTGTCTTGGAATTTATCCCAAAGCTGCAGAAGGTTTAAAACCCCCATCACTGAGCCCTGGTGTCACCAACTCACTGCTGTGAGGACCCACATTGGGATTTTTTCCCCAGCTCATTCTCTTAGGTAACAGTTTTAGGTTGAGAGTCCCAGGGTTGCTGATCTGGTTGGGTGCTCTCTGCCTGAAGTCGCAGGAATAACGCAATTGTAAAACAAGCGGTGGCTGGTGGCTAATGAGAGGTGAGTTGTGAGAACCCAGAGCTTTGCTGGGGGGACGCGGCACTTCTGGTCTTCACCTGTTTTTTTAGGAAGTAGGAGTGGGTAGAAGTTGAGGAGATTTTTACGAGTGAGAAAGGCTGTTGAGAACGAATGTTTTTAATTTCCTGCTTAATGTAAGTCTCAAAAGCAAGGTGCTTTTTTTAAAATTACTATTTTTATTACTTTTTTTTTATTTTCCCCCACCTGAATGCACTATCTTGGGTCAATTTGAAGGGTGTTTACACAAACTGGGTGGTTTTGGTGTCTGTGAAGACTTGAACAATTTGAAGGAAATTTAAAGGATAAGTGAGATTGAAAGTTTATTTCTAGTAAAAAGCCATTTCCTTTGAAAAGAACAACTCCTCCTCAAAAAAATTTGAGTAGCAAATCTTGTTTATTGCTACCCGCTGCCTTAGCTGGAAATGTCGATAATTTGATATCAGCCTCAGCACTTTGATGTCTCACAAGTGCTACCAGCTGCGGCACATTGAAGAGACCTGGACCCTGATTTCTGGTTCAGCTTCTGGCCTCCTGCGTGTCCCCGAGACTGCAGCTCTTCTCTATTTCATCTTCTCAGCTGTCAGAGGCAGGTTGTAAGCTTGACCATTTTTGTGAAGGGCTCTGAATCTCTCAGCAAGGTGCTCTGGATGCAGGCAGCATGCTCATTTCTTGTGCATGTATATACAGCGTGCAATCTCCTCCAGCCGTCTCCACTAATCTTATTAAAGCTCTGGTTTTATGAGTTGGGGATTTGTAATTTTTTTCTGGTTTTGTTGCTGCTACTGTTGGTTTTCTGCATCACCACTCATTTTTATAATTAAAGTGACAGCTCTTGAACTAGTATGTCAAAACAGCACAGCTGAAGCAGAAAAGTACTGGGAAGATCACCTTTAATCAGACAACAAAATGATTTGTGTTTATGTGGGTAGATGGTTAGTCCTAGATCTAGCTGGCTCACAGTGAAGTTTCCCCAAGGACAGGGTGTTAAAGAGTTTTGCAGAACTGTTTAGCTGCCACCACCACTTGGGCTTTTTGAGGGAAATGCTTTAATATGCAGCCTCTGTCATCATGTCAGAGCTGTAGCTGGGGAGCTCTGAACCCTAGCAAATATTTTCTAGAAGCTGTACAAAAAAATAAACCTAAATAAGATGATTTTGGTTTGAAGATCAGTTGAGCCCTCCAGCTTGGTTGGAAATTCATTGTTTCAAGGAGTCCCAGCTCTTTGTTCCTCAGTCTCTTGGCATCACAAAGTCAGGTACCTTAATTCTGAGGGTATCTCAGTGGAGAAATCCCAAATGCTGGTAACATATACAGCTACACAAACAATGCATCTCCCCTACAGCCTATGGGGCAAGAAGAGCAGTGCAGGGCTGTGCAAGCATCCTGGGAGCTTCTGGCTCACTGTTTGATGCTAGTCCCAAGTTTAATGCTTGGTCTAGTTCTTCTAGTTTTGTTAGTTCTAGGGGGTCTACTTTTCCCCTTGCTTTCCATGCTTTGTGCTCCCCAGCATCAGCCCTTGGCTGTGGCTGTAGATACCATGGTATACATATACTATGTGTATTTATGTACATCACATATAAATAAGTCTTGCATTCCTCTGAAGGTCCCGCTGCTGCTTTCTTAGAAGGGTTTCATTCTTCTCCATGTGCCCAATGCAGAGCCATTCAATCTGTGGTAACCAGACATCTGTACTCCTTAATATTTCAATGTACTCCAACTCCAAAACAGCTGGTAGCATCCAGCCAACAAGTACTTATTTTCCCTTTTGGACACTCAAGTTGCTAACCCCACTGTTAGGGAGGTGCTGTAACATTCTAGGGTGGCTGGAGATGAGTCAGGGTTATGTTAAGATGTCTCAAGGGTTTGTTTGGCTTTTGGAAATCCTGGGGCTGAAGAAAGGGGCTCATCCTTAGGACTGACACAAGGAAGACCCTGATCAGCTCTTGATTTTTAAAGTTCTTTTGTCTCTCTGGGTTAATAACACTTCTTATTACAGATTTGCACTTGAAATTCTCCTCCTCCTTTGATTTTCTCTAAGTTTCTGCAAAGGCTTCATGAATACATATGGGAAACACCCCCATGCATTCAGCTGGGCCTGATTAACTGGGATCTTTGAGGTAGACCCATGGAGAAGTGGGAGTATCTTCACTGTTCACGTAAGATGCCCTGTGACTCTGCAAGGAGATATCATGACTGTCTGCGTGTGGGGAGGCCTTTAGGTTTATCCTGCTTACAATGGCTGCTCTCCAGCAGCCTGGCTTGGGGGTTACAAGAACCCTGGATTAATGGCAATATTTTTATATTGCCTCAGATAAACTTTCATTCTTGACCAGGGCTTTGTAATTAATTCCATTGGTATGTTAAATGTAGTATTTATTCACAGTGCTATGCAATCTTAGCATAATCACATTTGATGCTGCTTCAGATTAAAAGGCTCAGGTTTCAAGAGCTGGAAGGATTTCTAGCTGGAGGGAATTGGCCCTCCAGTGCTCAGATACCATATAGCACGAACCTGAGCTACCAGTTCATTTTCCAGTAACATTCCTAGTGCTGAAGCTACTGACTGTTGTGAGAAGACCACCAGAGGGGATAGCCTAGCATGGGTCTGGCCTGACAGCTCCTGTGGTTCTGTGGTATTTTACTTCTGAGATTATATTCTCTTTCTCTCCATATGAATGAAATATTTGATTTCAACACTCCTGATAGGTAAATATACATGCTTTAAGTGTAAAAGAGGAGTGAGTAGATGAAGTGTGGTTGTTCTTTACACAAGTGCTGCCCTCTGAAGGTCACTGAAACAGGAGGTTGGTCCACGAGTGCAACAGCTGGTGTAGTGTAATGGCTACATGAGGATGCTTTGGGTGATCGAAATGCTGCTAGGATCTCTGCCAGGATGGAGATGAATATACATTACACACTTGGTGAACTGCTCAAAGAAATTAGTGGGTGGGAGGGGAAAGAGAAGGGGAGAGGGTGGGGCTGCCTTTTTCTCCTGCAATCTCATACAGTGGAAGGCTGATGCCTGGGAGCTATTGAAATGCTTATAATTGTCTCATTATGGACACAAAATGTAATTAAAAGGGACAGCAATCTTTCTCCAAATTCAAAACACTGCATTCTATCTCTGAAAGCAATTTTGGCTATTAGCACAGGTGGTAATGTCCCAGCAATTGAACCCAATCTAATTTCAGTGTCTACCTGCTAAGGATTAAAAATGAGCTCCCTTCCACATGCCACCTGACAGAGCTGCTGTGTCTGGAGGAAGAAATGGGAGCGTGAAGCATATTCAGAGCTTGGATGGGACAGGGTGGGACAGACAGCCCAGATGCAGGAGCCCTTGAGCAGGCAGGTGGGTGCCCACCAAAGCAGGACAGAGGCTGTCGTCTTTGACAGAACTGTTACTCCCTGGTGCTGCCTTGCCCTGAGATGGAGGTATGATGGGTACGCAAAGCAGCACAAGATGCCATCTGCAGATGGCGTCAAGTCCATTATGTTCACTGGAGATGAGCAGTCCAGCCAGGTGTTCTCCAGGACAATAAACCAAATCACTCACATCTTTGTCTTGTTTTGCTTAGATGTTAAAACAACTCCACATCCTGGGAGAAATTATGTTCCTTGAATTTGTCAGCAAAGTTGAGATGTGTATGAGAGAGATAGCTGGATGAAAACACGCACCCTATATTGGACTCCGTGTGAGTGTTTCCCTCTCTTGCTTGGACAGGGATGGTTTCAGTCAGCTGTGTCCCTTCGATGCACAAAGAGAGAGGTTCATCCAACCTTGCAGCGAGCAGCCTGGGTATGTACAGAGCTTGTCTAGCACAGAGTTCTTTGGTGCTCTCCAAGACTTTCAGAAAGACATTCAATACTTCAGAGCCCTGGAATTGCAAGAAATTTAGTTTCACATTCCTCACACATTATGAGGTTGAACAAAACATTTTTGATAAAGTAACCAGCAGGACTTGACTTCAACTCTTGGTGTATTTTCCTTCAAAGAAAATCTCCAAAACTCTCCTCTCTCCCTCTGTTGTTCATTTATGTGTGTTGCTTTTCTTAGGGGATCAAGAGCAGAGGAGCTGAAGTGCAGAGAGAAAATAATCTTCCTGAGTCTTCCTCACCCCATGAAAAATAGAGTTGTTAGAGTTACTGCAGGTAAAAGAAGTCAGCCCCTGTGACTTACTGCTCAGTAGTGTATCAGAAGGATTCTGGCTGATCCAACCAGCCTTCTTGCACTTGGCTGCTGAGCTACAGTGAGCACACCTCTGGCAACCAGACGCCACCACTGAAAATTACCCACTGCTTCTCTGCTAGGTGGGAACTGACAGTTCAAGAAAGCTTGCTCAGAAAAGCCTATGCATGAGTAACATGTTACTAGGGGAACTAGTGGCATGTACCATCTTATGGTCCCTGGCTAAGAGCTCATCTGAAATGTGTCTCCATTGTCTCTATCTTTAAGACTCCATGTCCCAACTTTGCAGCCTGGAAAGGGCAGGGTGCTGAAGGAGACTGAAAGGAAGGAATTAACAAGAAAAGTAAAATAGCTAATTTTTTTTGTTTCATCTCCTGAGACATGAAAGAAGTTTTTTTGCAGCTAATGAATTATTTCTGAAAACACTAGTAATAGCTGCAGGCAACATTAACTTCAAGTTTCCCAATGAGCAAGCATCACTTATGTACTGATTTAAAATTCTAATGTATTTTAATTTGCAGTAGCTCAATTTTAACATGACTGGAGGGCTGGAAAGAGGCCAGAAGTAGCCATGTTTCTGACAGTTTAGTAATCTCCTTAAATGCAGCAGTGGAAACCAGTGTTCGGATCCTATTGAAGCCTGGGACAACCAATTATCTCAGCCAAGAGGCTCCAGAGACCTTTGTAAGTGCTGGGAGTTTCTGGTTGCTGTGAGCCCAGTAGTGATTTCAAGCTCATCAGGGAAATCAGTTGTGTCATAGGTTAAGGCTTTTAAAAAATGCAGCATGGGACCTCAGCCCTGCTGAGACCAAGGCAAGTTTTGCTCTGGAATTCAGAAACACTGGGGTTTCTGCTTCCTTTTCAAAGACACCCTACAGCCAAGCTGGAGTTAAAACCCACCCAGGAATATGGGCTGGGGTACAGCAGTCTACCTGTGTCTGATACAGCAATCCTCCAGTATCTTCCCATCTGTCCCCAGATGGGAAGGTGGTGATTTGAAGGCCCACCTCACACTGGATCTGAGGCTGGTGGCCATTGGGAGCGTGGGGAGGAAGGAAGGTGCTGCTCTGCCTGAGTCTTCAGGCTTGGGTTGGCATCCCAGTGGCACTGCTCAGTGACTGAGGGATGTGTCATCCGAGAGAAAAAGAGAAGCAGATGGTAGAGGGAGTTACAGTGGGAGGAAAACCCAATTAGAAGTCCCAGCATGGTTCGTGGTAAGGATATGGATCTTATACCTTGAGTAACAGCCAGGAAAACAGAGGCACACAGCTTTTTCACCCATGGTGGAGAAAATTCTTGTTTCAGGCAGAGAATGATATTGAAGAAGCTTTTGAAAAGCTTTTGAAAGGTTATTCTCTAAAGGGAGTATGAATAAGAGAGATAGAATAGGGGAGATGGACTTAATACATCCAGAATGTAGGCTCATTATTCCAAGATAGGGTTTTTTAGGTTCCCCTTTCTAGAAGGATGCTTAATACTTAAGACAGCAGCCTGGGAGTTGGAAGTCTGTAATCTCACATCTGGGAATACCCACAGCCCCTCCTGGCATAAAAACCCAGTGTTTTTTGGGTCAGTTACACCACCGTTTGGCCATTCAGAAGTTAATTTTCAGAAACAGTGAGTATCAGCATGGGCTGATGTGGGGCAGCTGCCACCTCTCGGCCTCAGTCACCGCAAAATTCCTCAGCTGTGAAACAGAGTTTGTAACTTGTCACTGTGCACAGGTACTGGGACGGGAGGTTGGTGTGGTGTGATTTACAGCCTCTGATGTATGCTGGGGGGAGGGAAGCCAAGCCTGGGGTGACCAGGGTGCCTGATGTGGCTGGGCTCTGCTCTGTCCCTGTGGAGGGAAGACCCTGTGGTGTTGCTAGTGCACAGGGTGCTGCTCCTCCCTGCATGATGGCAAAGCAAGTGCACAGTCAGAGTCCAGAGGCTGTGAAAAGACTACAGAAAGCACATTGCCTCCTCTCAGCAAGAGCTTGGGGGATGCTGCACTCAAAGCTGGGCGGGACAGTGACTGTGGAAGGGGAACTGTTCTGAACAGGGGTTCATGGGCAAGCTCCCTGTGTCCAGAGGGTGGAAAGAAACCCACAGCACCCCACAGCACCCCACACCTATTTGTGCATTTGTGTTATTTAACTAGCAGGGTGCGAACCTTGAGTTTCAGAAGATAGCCGAGCTGTGGTTTCCTGTACAATTCTTGCAGTGTCATGGCTTTGCTCATGCATTATGCTGGAGCATGACTGCCGCAGCCTGCCCCCAGCCATGCCCAGCTGCCCGAGGAGCAGGCGAAGGTGCGACTGCTATGCTGGTGCTTTTTAACTTCCACAGGCTTGATGTGCTGTCAAAGCCATCTTTGCTTCCCATACAGTCAGGAGTGGTGTTGCTTTGCAGGTGAACTGCACAGTGTGTACTGAATTGTGCTATTTATAGGAGGGCAAGGTGTCTGTTTAGGGAACGGGGTACATGTTCTGGGAGCAGGATAAGAAAGAGCAGTTGAGCAAGAAAGAATGAGAAATTTCTGATTTTATTACCTGACAAAAAGGCTCAGGAATAAAATCAGAGATATAATTCCCGAATAACAGGAGATACAGCAGAATGAATGTGTTTTTGTTTATTCTCTCTCACTGTGACAATTTTTTTCCATGAAACTATATTCCTGCCTGGTTCTGTGCTCTTAATTATCTTGCTGAATACACAATATAGTTCTCATATCACTAACTAATGTTAATAAATTACTCTTATAAAATAGTTAAGTGCTTTCTTCCAGTTGAAGGGTGCTCATGTGCAAAGGGTCAGAGTTAAATATAGGAGCAGAGCTGGGGCATTCTCAGGCCTCGCCATTATGCTGAAGCCATCACGTTGTCCTAGAAACTCCTAACAGCAACAGTGGTGTAAATGACAGCCCATCCTTAAAGCTTTTCGCTTTATCTAAAAACGTCCAAGAAATGCTGTTTGGCAAGTTTGTTCTGGAACTCTATGAGAGTATCAGTTGCAGAAGCTATTCGTGATGTAGGCATATATTAAGAAAAATGCAACACTGTATGGGATGCTTGATGTCCTGGAAGTCCTCTTGTAGTACCCCACAATGTCTATAAAATATTCCTAGAGTTCTGGGTATGGTCCAGTCAGCAGCGCATCCCAGCTCAGCTTCCATTCATCCACTATGACACCAGAATACTAAAAGCATTGTCAGGAAAAAGACACTTGCAAAATCCTTCCTTCACTTTCTCCTAATTTTTGCTATATAAATTCTACATTTCCTGGAATAGAGGCTCTGAACTGCTGAACTCAGTCTGAAGTCAACGCAGCTAACAAGCTCATTTGTGTTAATAGGAAATCAGCTGTTCCTTTTTGCTGGATTCCCAGTGGAGCAGCTGGTGGTCTGCTTTTTCTGTGCAGCCATCCTGCTCCATGCTGAAATGCCTCAAAAATATTTGCTGGCTAGGAAATGTTAGTGGAAACCAATATTGCTGATGTGGAAAACAAATAAATAGAGAAACCCACACATTATTCTGGTCAATTAGACCTTCAGATAGTGGTCAAACTTTTTATATACTATTAGATAGCACTTAAAAGCTGCCTTCCAACAGCCTCATGGATTATAATGACTAATCATAAAACCCCCCAAGCAGAACAAAACAGAGTTAGAACTATGGTCACGTCACTTGCCAGAAGCTGACATTTAGGAGTTTGGATGTAGTTGCTATAACATATCAGACTAAGACTTTTTTTCCCTTACCAAGCCCAGCTGCTCAGCACTGTCTGTTGGGGGAAGAGGTAGAAGAAAAGCTACATGGGGCAACTTATGGGCTACTCTTATTTGTGGGGAGAATGAATCATTTTTACTTTATATCATTAGCCAAAATATTTAAATACCTTCTTGTTTATTGGTTCTTTTTCTTGCGTTGTGTTTTTCTTTTCTATTTAGTTGCCACAGAGTGTTTAAACACTTTGGAGCTCACGGGACAGCTAGACTTTCTCATTAGTGGGATGGGCAGTGCACAGCTGCTCTGAGGGTGGAGAGCCACTGTCATCTTGAAGGTGGAACAGGGCCCTGTGGATGGCCCAGGGTAATGCTTGGGTCCTAACGACAAGCAGATTGCACATTTGCATAATGATGCAAATGAGTGACCTGACCACAGCAGGAGTGCCATGTCTTTCCCAGCCCCTCATTAGCATTGTACAAGCTTTGACATTAACCATGAAGGTTAGAGAAGAGGTCATCTTCCCATGCTTTAACTAAACGTGAGAGAGAGACACGCTCTTGGCATTTGTTTCCTGTGTATTGTTGCCTGAGGCACCGTGCTGGGGATGCAGGGTCCCGGTCTCCCAGGTGAGCTGGTAAACCCTGTGGTCTGCTATTCTCCTTGGCAGTGTTGCAACTACCTTCCTCCATGGCTCAGCTCAACACTTGTTGTCAGCCATACTGTGTTGGCTGTGGTGGGGTCACAGCAATGAAAGGTGGAACTTTCTGCCCAGTCGCACAAGCGCTAACTGTTACCAGAGGCTCAGAAGGGAAGCACACACTTGTGTAGTGTTGTAGGTGTTTGATAAGTTTTGTCTCAGACTCCTACACTTTGGGGACTTAATTTTTTAATGCTTTTTTGGCTTTGCCAGCCTCTTATGATTCAGAAAATAAAGTCTCCAATTTATTGTATCATCTGCTTATTAAATCTGCCTATAAAGAGGAGTAAAACTAGACCATGAACATCTATGGGAATTCATTTTTGTTAAATAATTTAAATTTACACTTTCTCATGCCTGGAGCAATCTTCATCTCACTGCCCCCTAATGTTCGCTTCTCCACCATTTGGAAGAGTGCTAGAAGCTGCATCACTGTGCAGTTCATTTTAAGACTAATTTTCATCAAGACATGAAAACAGCATTTTACATTATGTATTTTTTCTGTTCAACTCATAGACCAATTCATTTTAGCTTCAATTATTATTAACCACATGTCTGCCAGCACTATGAAAATGGCACTGGCTCTAGCAAAACGTAAGCCTACCTTTAGATCAGAGATGTGTGATCATTGTTTAATTGTTTAGGGATTAAATTGTATGATGCAATGTTGTGCAAATTTGCCCTTATTTTCCAAAGCTAAGGTTAATGTTCAGCTTGTGTTTCTAACCAGAAACTGCAGCCTTTCATGGATGTGACACATTAGTCTCAGCTTCTGCCTGGGTGGTTGCAGATGATACTCTGGGGCAAACTTACCTCTGAATGCTCTTGCTTGATGAATAACAATGATGTCGCATCTCTTAGTACAATTTCCTTACAGGAAGTATGAAGGAAGGTACGTAAGTAGGAAGCAGTATGGAAGAATCTAAGCCATATTTTATGAGCAGAGAGTTTCCTACAAGAAAACTTTGTACATTTTTAAAATTGTTACTGACTCTTCAGAAGTGATCAAAATGTATTGAAAAGCTGAACCTTTCCTTGTGTTTATTTCTGCTGAAACGCCTAAACATACTCCTTGGTTTTGATGCCACAATATGATGTTGCATGGGAGTAGAAACATCCCTGGAGAAGGCAGTGATATCTCTAGGAGTAAGGGCCGTGCTGCACCATCTGTACTTTCAGCAGCCCAACTCCCAGCACTGCACACCAAGTTAAACTGTGGAAAAACTCCACTGGGGTTATTAAAGAGAGAATTAAAAGTAACACACTAAAGTGCCCATGGCCAAACAAAGCAGAGCATGCATTTGCCAGATTGTTCCCTAGTACATGTTTAACTTTTATGTTAAATTGTGTGCTGTAAAGCACTACATGGTGCCATGATGTCAGGCCATGAAGACAGCTGGTGCAGACTCAGTGAGGAGCACCGAGGCACTGGCAAGGGCTGCGTGTGCTCTGTGCACTGTCTCCCTACAGCCATTCTGTGCTTCTTGGGTCCCTCTGCCCTACTGGGTGGTGAGGAAGAGCTGGGGGTGTGTGCTTGTGTGTCACTGGGGATTCTGTGCCCTGGCTCAGGGTGTGCACCCTCTCGACAGATGTTTCTGTTTGATTAACCTTTGGGTTGCCTGGCTTGGTGTGACGTGGCCATCAGCTTGTGCCGAGTGTTTGGAAAGCAGAACTGGTGGGTTTGTAGGTCATTTGGAGGATGGTGTGTAACAAAGAAAGAAAGAAAGAAAATGGTGCCTAATTTAGCCTAAACAAAAAGAATCACAAGAAAAGTCCATCCAGGTGGGAAGGAAGAGATCATGAGGTTATTGCTGATGGAGCCAGAGAGGAGCAGTTGTCTGGGGATGTGGCTGGAGGAGGTGAAGGAGAGGAGACTAGAAAAGTGAAAAAGCTGCTGCCTTTCATTAATCTGTATAAAGTCTGACAAATGCTTTATGTTGTTGGTAGAGAACTACTGCTATTGGCAGTTGTTGGTCATGTTTGGCAGCTGTTTCCTTAAAGTAATGCTGAGGCTGGTGCTGAGCCGGCAGTGACTGCTGAGCTGTCACTGGTGACATGGGATGGGTGGGATCCTGCCTTCTGTAGCGAGCTTCTGCCTTGTGGGCTACTTTAACCTGCTGGTTAGTGCATTGTCGTGGCATGATGCCAGGTAACCGGGCTGAGGGGGTGTTGGGGAGGGGGTCTAAGCAAAGTTCCTGCAGTATATGTTAGCTAGGACATTTCATAGCTGTAGATTTGGCACACAGTAATGAACCACAATGGCTCAGGAGATAGGCATTATTTTAATTGACTTGATAAAGTAAATCAATTCATAGAGAAAACCTACTTGGACAGTGTAATTACAGATACTGGATTATAACTCAGGAGCTTGCATGCTCAGGCTGGCAGGCAAATAACGAGAAAAGTCATTAGCAGAAAGTGGAAAGGGAAGACATATGTTACAGGAATTTCACCACTTTCTAGTTCTTCATTTGTAAACTTCCCTTCAAGTTCAGTGCCTTAATTTTATTAGATGTCATTGTCACTGCTTGTTAAGAAATAGTCAACTGATCATTTTTTTTTTTTAAAAGATCTTACTACACTGCAAATGAACACAAGTAAATGCAGAAACAATGCCATTAAAATGTTGTGCAATGACTTCTGTGATATTTCTTCACTTGTGCATTTAACTTTCTGTTTTCCATTTGCCAATGTGGTGGCTGTATGGAATAAGCTGTAGAGCTGTGTGCTTCGTGTTTTTCATTTGATTTGTGTATGCTGGAACCTGTGAGAGTGCGTGGAGTGCAGAACTGCACAAACAAGTGGTCTGGGTAGAAACATGCTTTTATTTGTTCTTTTTACATTTTTAAATGGCGGTAAATTTAGATCTGCAAATCAGGGGGTTCAGATTAGATCTTTGAAGACTCTTACAGAAACTGCATCCAGTATAAAAAAGTTTTGGTGTAATTGACTGGAAGAAAATATTCCTGAACAGTCTGAATTGCTTTTGCTCTGATGACTTTGATAATTTAACCAATGCACTGCTTCATCTAATGGAGAAGAAAACCACAGCAGCTCCAGCAGAAAGCTTTTTTTTTTTTTTTTTCCTCTAGTAGCAGCAAAAGCAGCCTGTTTGTCTAATTTTCACACCCAAAACATTTTTGTCTCCAAACCTCGGCTGTTCTCCCATCTGCGTCTGGTTCTGCATCTGCACCACCGTGTGATTGAGATGCGGATTTCCAGGCACTGTGTGTGTGTGTGACAGGGAGCTCCCCGTGTGCCGCACGTCCCTGAGCCGTGCACAGAGAAGCTGGGAGATGCTCCGGTCCCTGAGCCCAGCCATGGCTACAGGAGATGCGGGTAGCTTTTGTCCATGCAGGGTGAGGACTGAAGCCTACGTGTTTATGCACTGAATCCATCAGACTTAGAACAGGAGATGTCAAGCTCAGCACTGCTTTCCTGAATCACGGTCTCATCCGTGAGCAAATAACATATGTTTAAACCTGCTGTCACCTGCAATCAGTTAAAGCAGAAACTCAGTGCCAGCTGATGGTTGTTATATTTTTGGCCAGTATATATATGACCATGAAACAGAGCAAATAAAGGCTTTGGGTTTATCCATACCTTTTTATTTATTTCTGTAGTCTGTTGTAAGGGACCATTGCTTTAAAATCCTTAGACATTTGGACATATTTTACAAGACAGTACAGTTTCTGAATGTCACACATTGATCACAGTTTCATACTACTACATGCATATAAAGACACTGATTTAGTTTTTTTATTTAATAATTTGTTTACGGAAACAATTGGAGAGGTCAATAAACTTCAACAAAGAATGACTAAATCAAAGTTACAAAAAATGTAAGACTCTAAGTACACTAGTTTATGGCTAATGTTGCTGTAATCACCCCAAAGTGCCAGGTTGTTGAAACATTGCTTAAAAGGGGAGAAAACATATGCTGACGCATTGCCCCTTGGGTTGATCCAATACAATCCAATGAAGAGATTGTGCAAGATGTGCAGGTTCTGCAGGGCTACCGGACAGAGATGTGAAGCACGGCCCTTCATTACAGCCATGCTGACCTGATTTCCCCACCGCTTCCCCACTGCATGGGTTAAAAAAAACCCTGAAGTGCAAGGCAATGGAGAAACCTGTCATATTCTGCCCTTTCTCAAGCTAGGTCACAGTCGGTTTCAATTTCCAGAAACAAAAGCAATTTGACCTATATGTACTAGCAGAGCCACGGAACACGTACATTTTTCCAGTTTTTATTTGTTGTTAATCATCACATTTTTTTCTTTAAAAGGGAACCCCACAGCTTCCTTATCCTTCAGTGACTATGGATGCTCACTGCTGCTCTTTGGCGATGTCACTGGGAAGCCCTTGCCTGGGGCTCACAGGCCACTCTGCAGGTCCAGCAGCCACCCTGTGCTTTTGGAGAAGGAAGACCTGAGGTTGTTCCCTGGCGATGTGAAATGCTGAGCAGCGGCGATGTGCAGCACAGCGCTGGACTGCCCCAGTGTCTGGGGCAGTTTCATGGGCATGGAGTTGTTGTTAAACAGCGTTTGCAACAGTGCCTCAGTAAGTGTTTTCTCCCCAGTCAGGAACTGCTTCCCTGGCCTGATTAGAAAGCAGGATTCTGCTGCAGTAAGTTGGGGTATATATTTTTTAATGCTAATCTAGGTGGAAAGCAAGTTTGGTTGGTAGCTGTGGCTGGCCTTTCTGATTGCAAGTTTCATGGCTTCAAAGATCAAAGTAACATGGAGATGCTGCTTCCTCCCCTCCTCCCCCAGGCACACCAGTGGGGAATGTTTTATTGCAAAAGCAATTTTCTGCACCCGCCACCAAAAAGCCAGAAAGAATGCTGGGGGGAAAAAGGGTTCTCCATTTTTGCCACAAGCCAACAAAATTGATAAACAAAAAAACAAACAAACAAACAAATCCCAGTGGTCGCATGAGCCAACGTGTGGCTAATGGTACTTAGAGGCAGTGAAACGTAACAGGAAGGAGAGGAATAAAGGGCAGAGCTCCTAAATGAAATACAGAGAGAAGAACTGATGCTTCTAAAATGGGCTTAAATGTAGATTACCAATAGGACCAGAGGTTGTGACACAATCAAAGGTAACCAATGGCCCATCTTCCAGTAGTGTCCTCCCAGCATCAGTAAATCCCTGGACTGAGGGCTGAGGGTGTTGAACTGTGTGGCTGAGCTTGTGGTCCTGCAATAGGGACAGCCACCTGTGAATTTGGGATGCTGCTTGCATCATCAAGCCCACAAAGAGTGAGCTGGCATGGAGGAATGCTCAGTCAAGTTTGGGATGATGTGATTCTTGTCCTCTTGCCTTAAAGACTCCCTCCTTTCCCAGGCTTTCACTGGCCTATCTCTGTTTCCCATTCCCTCACCTCACTGGTTTCCTTACAGGTGCTGTGGACAGACACCTCCATCCCTGAGGTCAGACAGAGCCTTTAGTTTTCCATTAGCTTTTAAAGATATGTGTCCAAATTCTTTAGTGGGCTAAATGGGACACAGCTCCATTGACCTCAATGGACTTTCACTTACAGCAGCAAAGAGTTTGGCATTTCATGCAAATTTGACTCCTTGGCTCCAGTTTGGGTGGGTCTTTGTACTTAGTCCAGCCTGATTATTATTTTTTGAAGGTAGTGTCAATATGGTCTTGAAAAGATCTCTTTAAAAATGTCAAAGGTTAATCCTTGTTCAGTCCTACAGAATATCAATATATTATTTCTAGTTAAAAAGAAAATATGAAGCTTTCTCTTAAAAGCCTCTAGACTGAAAACTTCTTGTGCGATGAAGCCAGAATCAAGCAAAGCAAAATTCTGAGTAGTATTTACAGATATGAACACTTGTGGCACCCTACCATTGGTGTCAAAGGACACTTATTTGTGGCTTAGGTAACACCAGCAACAAAAGGGATACACGCTTGAATGCAGACTTTCGGTTTTCCTAGGGTTTCCTTTGTTGGCCAAGACAAAGTTTCAGTACATGAGCCTAAATCTCATCAGTATGGGATGTGAAACACATGCTGGAAAATAAACAACTCTTATTGGAGGGGCTGGTTGGTATTTCTGTTGTGGTGTGGAACGTGATTTTAGCTCCAGGGGCGAGTTTAAGACAGGTCTGACTAGAAACTTTCTATGGTTAACAAAACTATAAGACTGTGCTTAAATAAACTTACTGATATAGAAGGTGTCTTCTGAAGTGATTATGTGAATGTTGATAACAGATATAGTGGGCTATTATATTAATTGCTTTCAAAAAAAGAAAAATCCCACCTCTAATACCTTCATATTGGACTCGATGAGATAAAAGGTGTTTTCCTAAATGATTCTATGATTCCATGTGTAAATGGGTCTTGTTGATACATAATGACACACAAAACTGTGTCTGCTGGTTATTCTGCTCATTTGGGTGGTATCTGGACTTTCTGAAATACATTCTCCCAAATTAATTCTGTTTCAGGTTTATTGGCTAGGATTCAAAGGAAATGTTTGTGCAGAGCTACAGAGCTGGGCTGAAGCTCTTTGTCGTGCTAAACTTCAACCATCCATGAGATAGCTTCAGGATGCACATTTATCTCATGGACTTTTTATTCAATTTACATGATGGTACAGCTATAAAGGAGCTAGAAAGATCATTAAGTAAGCAGGTACATGGATGGACTTTACTGTAACCAGATCCAAATCTGGTCCCTTTCTGAACATCTACACTCACATTTTTCATTCCCCCATAATTTTTTCTCATTTCCTGATTTTGTCTGAAACTGAAAATAGAAATTCCAAAACCCAGTGGGAAATGAAAGTCTTGACTCTTCTGTTTTAACCCAGGAAAACCTTCTCTGATAGTAGGAGCTTTGCCTGAGCATTGTCAGGTCACTGCCTTAAAAGTAGAGCCTGAATTTTGGTGCTTACCCGAACTCCATCATAATTATTAGGACAGTTAGATTAAAAACCTGTCTCCTCTTTATGTTCTAAGCTTAATCGACATGACTCTGGAAAAACACTGAAGTCCAGGCTGTGGCTGACAGTGAAGCCAGTGGCGTTTGCTGACATTTACACAACTGCAGGCAGAGTCTGGCACACTCTGTGTTTCTTAGAAGGAACATCTTAGTTTCCATAGCCAGTCCCTGGTTATTTTTAAGTACCACAAACAGGAAAATACAAAAACATGACAACACCAGACAAACTCAGTGACCTTTTGCAGACACACTTCCAGGAGGGATGTTGCAGGTGTTTTTCAGAACAGAAGAAAATAATGACAACAAAAAGGTTAGGGGATCAGCTATGTAAATGAACACCAAAAAGCATCTAATATATTATTCTGTAATACAAAAAGAAGAAATCTGACTTGATTGCCCTATTATAAATTTGCTAAAAATACAGATATATATTT